>CAUYON010130363.1:0-34782 GCA_963573935.1 Arctocebus calabarensis | reverse complement strand
CCCAATTCCCTCCCTCTCCCTCCCTCTCTCTCCCCCCACCTCCCTCTCCCTCCCTCTCTCTCCCCCAATTCCCTTCCTCTCTCCCCCCTCCTCCCTCCCTCTCCCTCCCTCTCTCTCCCCCAATTCCCTTCCTCTCTCTCCCTCTCTTTCCCCCATCTCTCTCCCTCCCTTCCCCCCATCTGTCCCTCCCTCCCTCCCTCTTCCTCTTACCCCATCTCTCCCTTTTCTGTTGTTTTTTTCAAGTCTCCCCCAGAGGGAGGCAAAGAGTAAGTGCCTTGATTTTATAGGTTTTTTCCTTCCCTATGAGCCTGCTGGGAAGGTACTGCTTCTTGTTTTTCCTCACTTTTTAGGCTACTTGATGGAGAATAATGGTAGCAAATTCACATAAACCCGGGCACCTGGCTGCTCGGTCACTTTCTGATAATGAATTACCCCCTGCCCCCATTCACGTGAGAGTGATCAGGCCTGTTCTACAGATTCACGAGGCTTTTGGTTGTGGCCACAATATCCTTTTATCACTCAAAGTCTGAGCAAACAGAAATCACTTTCAGTATTTAAAACAAAGTGTTTGTTTATTTATTTATTTTGAGACAGAGTCTCACTTTGTCACCCTCAGTAGAGTGCCATGGCATTACAGCTCACAGCAACCGCAAACTCCTGGGCTTAAGCCATTCTCTTGCCTCAGCCATCCGAGTAGCTGGGACTACAGGCACCTGCCACAACGCCCGGCTATATTTTAGAGAAGAGGTCTTGCTCTGGCTCAGCCTGGTCTTGAAACTTTGAGCTCAGGCAATCCACCCGCCTCCTCCTCCTACGTGCTGAGATTATAGGCGTGAGCCACTGCGCTGGCTACAGCAAAGTGAATTTAATGGGTCAGGGAAGAGCCGAGTAGGTGAGCAGAGGACAGAGGGCACTCCAGAGACTGGGGGTGATACGAAGCTGCTGTAGGCCTGTCTGGGGGGAAAAAGAGAAGGTGTTGTCACCAGAGCCCATGGGTTGGGGTCACCCGGAGCTGTCTGTCCAGTGGGAGCTGGGGTGCAGGGGGAGATTCTGTCCTCGCTGGAGATGCTCCCTAATACAGACAGGGTGCCGGAGGACACTCAGCAGCTTGCTCCCTCTCTCCATTGATGACTGGTCCTCCCGTTGGCCGAATCCATGAGCACGAAAGCGTCCTGCAGGGGTTGGTCCCTCTGTGCCACTGAGCAAAGCAGGGAACAATTTGGGAATAAAGGAACCCAGGGCACAGCCCACAGGGGCGCCCACAGCCCCTAGACGCTCCTGCTGTCTGGGTTATGTGCAGGGCTCCCTTGCGTGTTTCTGGAAACCCAGCACGATGGCTGTGGGAGATCCTCCTGGTGGCTTGTCTAGCGAAATTGCAGCGTCTGCATCTCCCCCGCTTGCTGTTCATGACCTTCCCGTTCTAGTTCTTATTCTTGTTCTTCTCTCTGCCTTCACGTCGTTCCACTGACCAGTCCAGCTCTGCTCTGCCAATCTGCAGGAGGCTCCGTTTCATGCCAACGCATCTGCCTCTGATTTCTTTCTCCATTTCCTTATCCCCTCCTTGGTCATTAGGAATAATTTTCTTTGATAAGGTAATTGAGATGCTGGGCATAATTTATCAGCTCTCGTGGCTATATTAGGATTTGGTATTAATGAGGACACAGCGGTGAGGCGGTGGTTCCAGTTCCTGTGAAATCCAAAACCATTCACTGCATTGACAACGAATGGCAGTAAACTACCATTCATTAAAATCATCACGCTTATATTATTCTCTGTAGAGACAGCTGGAAAATTATCCTTGGGTGCCACAACACTAATTTTAATTTTAAAGAAATGAGCCATGAACTGCTGAAAATAATAATTCTCAATGATGACACCTGAGAGGCTGTTGTGGGTATCAACCAATATATTAATTTTATCTCTGGTTTCCAAGCTGCAGAAATCTCCTTGCTAGTTATACAAGAAATGTGTTAAAGCAGGGCCCGGATGGCTAGAAGCACCAAACATGCCTTTCCTCTTTGTTGAATGAATTTCTGTTGATCTTTTCTCAGGTCTTCTCAGCTGGAGCAGGATGTGTGTCTTTTTGGTAAAAGTATCACAGCTCTCATATTCTTGTTTTAGAAGAAGCCATTCTTATTCTGAAAACTTTGTGTTCTTTTTTTGTTGTTATTGTTGACTTGAGCAGTTGTGTACATTGAGACTGAAAGAAATTTGGTTTTGCAACCAAAACTAATGTTCTACGAGGTATTGCTACCAAGTAACATCCATGGCTAGTCTCTGGAATAGTTTGAGCTATGAAAGCTAAAAAAGGAAATCGCTTTTGCATTCTGAAGGAAAATGAGTCAGCACTACACTTTAATTTCAACTCATCGTCCCCGTGACCATCACGACCCGTTTGCCTCTCTGTGTATACATTTTGTCAGAATTTTCCCTTTTTCAGGCTCATGTAACATGCTGGAGAGACCTCTGCAGATATTCCCACAGTGATAAGCCCTGTTCATAATGTCTCTGGCTCCCTGTCCAACTGCGTCACAAACTACGAGTGAACCAATCAGGGCATCTGCAAGGCCCGTACAGAGTGAGTCCCGCCCTAAATGGTTGCAGTTTTAGTGTGCACCTTGTGGCTGCTTCAGAGCAAAGGAGGTTGAACATCTTCTAATAACCTGAGTAGTGCTCAGGGAGAGAGGCTGCAGTTGCTTATTCTCTTAAATATTTAAATTTTTTCTTTTTGCATCTTAGAAGCACTCTCCAAGGAACTAACAGTCAAACCACCGAGGAGAAGATTTATTTCTCTTCACAAACATCAGGTGGTTCAATCAGAAGCAAGTGGCCACGGGAGATTTGGGGGAGCGTGGCAAGCAGCTCTTTTCTGGAAGTGGTTCTTTGTTCTTCCCACCTCCCTCCCTCTGCTCCCCACCTCTCCAGGCTGCATTGTTTCCCTTGAGAAGATGGGATTTTGCATGAAAAATTTGATTTGTTTCAGAAATCATGACTTTGCAGCTGTAGAGAATCTTATAAGAGTTCTTTTGATGGTCCTTTAGTCCTGTAAATAGTTCTAGAAACATGACTAGTTTTATTCTTCTATCAGGAGGCCAAGATTGAAGCCAAACCCCAAGATAGCCACTCTTAAAAATTTCCCTTCAAATGCGGTTTCTAACATCTTTGTTTGGAAACCTATTTTTTTTTTTTTTTTAAAGAAACCAGGCAAAAAGTGGCAATATATTATTAGCATACCAACTCCATTCAAATCTCCCATGCTACGTCTCTTGTAGGCTACAGTAGGCTGGAGTTGTGAAAATTATTTGATAAGTTTCTTGAGGACACAAGGAGTCTGACAATGATTGATCTTCCCTGCGGCCCTCAGGACAGGTCTGAGAAGGGGGGGGGAGGGGGGGCACTGACGAACTAATTAGGTCTGGTTTCAGAGCCGCACACTTGGACATCAGGACTCTTTTGGGTTAGAGTGTACTACATTTTGCAACTAAGAAATGACACAAATTAGCTTAGAGAATAATGATTTTATCAGCTCTGGTACCCGAGAAGGCCCAGTGTCGAATCTCCTGCTGTGAGTGCCTCTGCTCTGTTTCTGGCTGGCTTTGTGAGAGGCCACCAGCCTCGGTCAGTGAACAGAGCCCCACGTTCAGCTGAGTCTTTACCCCCAGAGATTCAGTTTCAGTGGATCTTCCATGGGGCTCAGGAGTTGGTTCTCTTCCAAAGCTCCTCAGAGGAGTCTAATGCTCAGCCAAGGTTTAGAGCTGCTGCTCTCAAGGTATATACCCAGGAAAAGGTGGCCCAATGAGATGTCATCTCCTTGAAATTTGAAATGTGGAATGGGGATACCCAGAAACCGAATGTTGCCAGGGTTGAGTTATGGACACGATAAAGAGGACCTCGAGATTCTCCTGGTGGCGTCTCTGGATTCATCCTCGTCCAGGGGCTTCTCACCTTTGGTCATTCGCTGTTCCCACTGATTCTGCAAGATGCCCTCCCACTCAGCCACCCACCCACCCACCCACTTGAGAAACATTTAATCAGTACTTAGCCAGCTGCTCGCTCTTTCCTGGATTTCATATAAAGGAATCTATGAAAGTGGCTTGAAAGTTCAAAATGAGTAAAATTTTACTGCCTGTTATCCCAGCTCTTGTATTGATAACGCCAAATCTTTTCTCCTTCTTCGGTTCTACTTTTTCAGCTTTTAAAACAGACATTCGTGTTCTGTTTTGCGGAACGTCCTGCTGTTGTTCAATTTCTTTCCTGCCAGAGCATTAGCATCCCAAATCTAGAGCCAGTTTGGACAAGTGGTTACCAGCCTGGGCTCTTGAGCCAGACTGGCCAGCTTGGTGTTCTTCCAAAGAGAAGTTCTTTGATTCCTCTTACAAATGACTCGATTTCTTTCCTAAAAGGGTGATCCTCTTAGTCCTCTCAGGATGACAGTTATGTCACCCACAGTCTTGGTGGCTTGTAAACAGCAGGAGTTTATTTCTCACAGTGCTGGAGGCTGGGCAGCCCAACATCCGGGCGCCAGCAGGTGCAGTGTCTGGGAAGGGTCTGCTTCCTGGATTGCAGAAGGCTGTGTCATTGCTGTGTCTTCACATGGCAGAAGGGGCAAGGGAGTGTGAGAGGATCTCTTCCATAATGGCACTTATCCCATTCATGAGGGTTCCATCCTCCCCTAAGTCCACCTCCTCATACCGTCATATTGAGGGTTAGGAGTTCAATATATGAATTTGGGGGAGTGGGGAAGAAATATTCAGTCTATAGCAATGGTAATAAAGCCCCCAACTCGTAAGATTGTTGCAGCCATTACCAGTCCAGGTAAAGCACCTGGCACTTTCTCATGGCAAGTGCCCAGTGAGTGGCAGCAATTATTGCTGGAATCCTCAGTTGTTTCTGTTGCTTGGAGCAGATGTATCTGTTGTTTTTGTCAAGGGTCATGCAGACTCTATGGCAACTACTCACCTCTGCCCTTGTAGCGTGAGAACAGGCCTCGATGGCATGGAAGCAAGTGAGTGTGGCTGTGTCACAGTGAAACTTTACAGAAGCAGGTGGCGAGCGGGATGTGGCCCCTGGTGTGTCAGTACAGGAGCCACAGTGTGCATGAACACAGTTGTGGAGCAAGGTTCTTACTATCGAGAGTGGTACAAAAACTTCCCTTATTGGGTAGCGCCTGTGGCTCAAGGAGTAAGGCGCTGGCCTCATATACCAGGGCTGGCGGGTTCAAGCCTGGCCCCCCACAACCCCCCCCAGAACCCCACAGAAAATGAAAAAATACTTGTATTATTTTCAGAACTAATACAATTCTGGGAAGAGAAAGGATGGGTCAGGATTCCAGTCATAGGAGCACTTTAGGTCATAAGACATAGGCCCTGTCATTACTGATATGCATTTATTGCTTATATCTCGCTGGTCGTGGGGAATAGGAAGGTTCATAGGGCTCAGTCCTCATTGGAAAAGCCTTCTTGTCCTTTTCTTTTGACCTGTTTTATATGGCAGGTGTGTGTTTTAACGTTAATGGGTTTAACTAGGATTCCTGGGAAAGGGAGCTGTCGAAGCAAAGTTTCTTTTTTTTAATCCACAAACCACTTTATTTACATTGGTTGTTTTATTCAAGTTGGTGAATCAAGGCTGAAAAGAGTTTGAAAACAGCACTTACATATCAAATGAGAAGGCAGGGTGATAGAAAAGTTTATTTTTTATCCACCAAGTCTATAATAGGAATGCAATCTTTTTGGGGGGGAGGAGGATTATAGCAGTCAACTACTGTCATCTGTCACTACCTAGTCCAGAAGCACAGTCAGTTTCTCTTTTATGGGAAATTATTTTAGAAGGATAAATATTCTTCCTTCGAAGCTCTTGTTCCGCTGTGTGGAAGGCACTCAGGCTGTGCAGAGCAAGGACCTCTTTACGGGCCTTCCAGCATGGCATTACAGGTTCATTTTTCAGTGCAGCCAAGCAAGGCTGTGCAAGTTTACTCTGCGTTTAGAGGGGGAAAACGTGACACCTCGCTGTCCCATTTATCAGGAGCTTGGCACTTTTGTGGGCAGCAGGGAGACTTGTAAAGAAGACAAATAAAACCACTGGGAACAATAGCGATTCACTCCCAGAGAAGTTCTGGGCCAGCTGGACCCTCTCATTGCCAAGGCTGTAAAGCAGAACAGTGTCCTGCAAAAGGAGAAAACTCAAACTGAAAAACCAAAGCGAGACAGGGAGAAAGAAGGACAGAGACTGGAGGCAAAGATGCTGAGAGAGAGAAATGGGGGAAAGAGATGGGGAGGTGGGCAGCCAGGAGGCAGAAGGTGGAATTCCTCCTCCTTCTCAGCCACCTTCTCCCACGGTGGCAGAATGAGAGGCAGAGACCAGAGAGAGCTTACTGCAAAAGAAAGAAGATGCTGTGGGTCTTTCAGGGTGGAATGAGCCACTCTGTGACACCTGAAACTGATTCTGATGGTTTAAAGCCTCCTCTTTCCGGCGCAGTTGGCTCTGTCCTGCCGTCTCAGGGGGGTGCAGGGCCCGGAGGTGGCCCCAGGGCCGCACCTTTAACGTCATACCCTCATCTGTCCTGTTTACAAAGCCAGCTCGCTGGCAAAGTCATGGTCCTCCTGAGGCCCTAACCTTCATAAGGTGATAGTTTTTGGCTCTTCATAGCTAATTCTTCTCTCTGGTCAGGAGGGATATTTTTAAGGAAAATATACGGGATCAAAACTTAAAGTACCCCGAGCTTTCTCCGGCATCAGGAACCGTGAATATGAGTTGCTTATGAAGAATGGACTTCCACCCAAAGTCTCGATTGAGCGAACGCTGGGCTACTTGGTTTGGCTCACATTTTCTTTCTTGTGTCTTCACCTAAGAAGAAAATTTTTATGCGGGGTTGCTTTAGCCAACGGAAATTATTTTTTCTTCTTACAGATCTTGAAATGTAATATGAATTAGCTTTTTGACTTTTGCATATGGAAAGGCTTGGAAAAAAGTTGATGAGAAGGGAGAATTTGCTCTGAGGAAAATGTAGAGAAATCTGAGATAATAAGTATTGCATTGTTTTTCAGGAACACTTTGGGAGTTCTAAAAAGCTTTTGAGGACGTTTGATGAAAACGTTCGGATAGAAAGTTGTGAAGTTCAGAAAGTTTTGTTTACCTGTGGAGTGGATCAGTCCTAACAGTGTCAAGTGTTCACAGGCTGAAGGTCTTGGAAGCCATCGGCCTAACCCTAAAAGTAGCCAGATTCTAGCCAATAAAGCATTTCAGTAAACATTGATTGTAATATTCTTTTGGGCAACCAACTTTACTTCTGCTAGAGTTACGTGGCACATTTGATGCTAAACTGTGGTTGAAATCTGCTTTACAGAATTGGATTAATTACATCAGAGATTCTAGACAACTCACATGAATCTAGTTCTTGTGACTGGTGCCTTGGTACGTGTCAAGGTCATTTCAATGAGGTGGCAAGAACTTTCCACGGGCACTGTTTGTGGACAGAGCCAAAGGCAGACATTTGCTTGGGTTAGAATGACAGTGGCTGGTGGAAATTGCTTCTGTGCATTGAGTAATGCACACAAACAAACAAGGCATGGTAGGAGAGACAAGGAGAGCTTTCACAGTATAGAAATGGTTTCGGAGCTCTTGGAAATGACCAAGTGAAAGCAGGTTTGAGTCTCCTTTTCTATAGCGACTCAGAATGTTTCAAATTTCCGCCGTGAGCTGTATTGTGTCATTAGGCTGCCACAAAACACCCATTCAGGGCATTCACTTCACAGTGAGATGAAGATTAGATCTCCTCTGCATCCCCCTATCCTGTGGACTGTGGGGGGGATGCCCCTCTGTTCCTGGAAAGGAAAGGCACGCTACCTGCTTCATAATTATGTCTGGAGTGTCACGTGAAACCTGAGAATGAACTCCTTTGCTCTGGAAACAGACTTTGTCCAAAAAATATCCCGACCTGAGCAAGAAACTGTTCATTAGATCCCACAAGAAACTACAGACATCAGCCTGGTTCCAAAAAGTATTGGCAAGCCAGATGAATTCCTTCCGAGTTTTGTGGTGGTCTAGAAGCAGCCATCTCTACCTTTTCTTCTGAAGGACATTTGTGTATGTGACATTTGTGACTGCTGATGAAAGAGTCATGACATATAAGCAAAGAGTTACCCCAACACACTTTCCTTCATTGATTTGACTATTCTAATTTCTAAAAATTATTAAAGAGGTAGTGACTTTATATTTGATTAAAAGCTATGGATATTTAAAATGAAAAGAGTTTAACCGTTTTGCATTTATTTGCCATTTCAAACCCTTATTTATAAAGCATTTGAGTATGCAGTCTAATATCCCTCTCTGTCTTAGTCGACGTGGGGATAATCCTGGGGTTCGAGATTCTTAGAACTCACTCATCATCAAACAACTGCTTGAACTATTGTCCAGAGCATGACCCCGTCGGGGCTCCTGGGAAGTCCGTTTTGGATGCCTTGTCTGGTCTCAACCATGAGAAATGAAGAGCATGTCCAGGAAAGCCCTCGAGGTGCCACGTGCTGCCAGGCTCTCTACCACCGGCCCCATCACCCTGCTTCTGGAAAAGCATGCATTTCAAATGGCATGGAAAGTAGTTTTGCTCTACTTTTTAAAGCAGAAGCCTCTTTTATCCAGATACCTATTTTAGTCCTGTAACTAAATTATGGCCAGAGCTCTTGAACATGGTCTTTGGGGGTTTCTGAACCAGCAGGTGCTGTGACCAAGTTACAGGATAGTAGTAGAAGCTGTGAAGGCTGGTGAGTATAAATTTGGTAATACTGGTTGTATCTTTTCTTCCCATGTGGCATAAAAGGACTTAAGTACTCAGGGAGAAAAACACGGAAAATGTCACCGCTGCTGTCCTGGTCATTGAGGCGATGTTTGCAGCAAAGATTGATAGGGATTCACGGGACTTTGACTTTTCCTTGTTACTCTCTTTAGGTAGTAAAAAGGCATAATAAGAAGCACACATGTGCCGGGAATGTGGCATTTGCCCTAAGAAATTATTGGTGTTAGAGTTAATTAAGCCCGTGTCTCTCCTTGAGACTAGGTGCACCCTCGTTCCTCTAACTCACACTCGCTCTCCCGTGGTGTGGCAACACCCCCTTTCTCTCATGGACCAAATTTCTGTTTCTGAAGTCAATATCTTTTGTTAAAATTCTAATAATACCTAGATTTATCAGAAGCTCTAAGAGCCTTGAGGGCCAACAGGTTTATAAATTTATTTTTCTACTTCTGTGAAATGGGGAGGAAGAAAAATTAAAAATAATCTCAGAGAATGAAGAATCATGCCATATAATCTGTGATGTGCTTAAAGTTAAAAAATGTTTTTAAATCTATCTCTGAAGTCATTCCTGAGATTCCACTTCCCTGAATTCTTTTTTTTTTTTTTGGCAGTTTTTGGCCGGGGCTGGGTTTGAACCCTCCACCTCCAGCACATGGGGCTGGTGCCCTACTCCTTTGAGCCACAGGTACCACCCTCCCTGAATTCTTTAACCAGACAGAAGTGGGCTCCCCTCTCTCACTCTTCCCTAGGCCAGCAACCCTTTGATAATGCTTCACAGGCATGGCTTGTTGGGTATTAAAATGATTTGTGTCTATGTCTTTTTTTTTTTTTTTTGGCCAGGGCTGGGTTTGAACCTGCCACCTCTGGCATATGGGGCTGGCACTCTACTCACTGAGCCACAGGCGCTGCCCTATGTCTTTTTTTTTTGAGACAGAGTCTTGCTCTATCACCAGGGGCTAAAGTGCGGTGGCATCAGCTTAGCTCACAGTCACTTCAAACTCCTGGGTTCAAGTGACCCTGCTGGCTTAGCCTCCCAAGTAGCTAGGACCACAGGTGCCTGCCAGCGTACCTGGCTAGTTTTCCTATTTGTTTTAGAGATGGGGGTCTCACTCTTGCTCAGGCTGGTCTGAAATTCCTGGCCTCAAGCAATTCTCCTGCTTTAGCCTCCCAGAGTGCTGGGATTACAGGTGTGACCCCTTTGCTGGGCCCGTGTTTGCATTTTATAGTGAGTCATAAACTTCTTGAGAGGATTTTGTTTTGTTCATCTTTGTATTTCCTTAAATGAACCAGAACGGTGCTTTATCTAGACATAGTAAATACACAATAATTATGGAACCCTGCATACATAACGAAGGGGGTTTCCTCCTTATCTCTTTGAGTGTTGTGAAACAACCCTTCCATTTTCTGCTTAAGATGAATATTTATTCAAAAGATATTTCCTATGTGCCAGGCACTGTCCTAAGTGCTGGATATACAACGGTGACTAAAACACAATTCCTTTGTGGCTAAAAACTAAAAAAACAGGTAAACATATGGTGATAGCAGGTAAAAAGGTAAAAGGTAAAAAGATGGTGATAGCAGGTAAGGAGATAAACAGACCAAGGAGAGGGTAAGGTTGCAGGAGGGGCCAAGGAAAGGCCTCCCTGCTCAGCTGGCCGTCCAGGAGAGACCTGAGGTGGGACAGCGAATACGTCTCCCAGGCTGAGGGGACGGCAACAGCAGCCGGAGGTGGGAGTGGGCCTGGAATGTTCCAGAAAGAGCCAGGGGACTGGTGTGCAGCTGCAGCCCAGTGACTGAGGGTGGAAGGTGGAGGAGGAAATGAGGCCAGTGAAGTAGCAAGGGCCGAGAGCACAGAGGACCCTGTGGCCATTCTGAGCACCAGGGCCCACTGGAGAGGGCCGGATAGAGAAGTGACGTGACTTGACATATGCGTCTGAGAAAAATTTTGTCAGTTGTGTTTTTTTTTTTTTTTTTTTGCAGTTTTTGGCTGGGGCTGGGTTTGAACCCAACACCTCCAGCATATGGGGCCGGTGCCCTACTCCATTGAGCCACAGGCACCGCTCAAAAGTTGTGTTTTGATGATCGGAAATTTTGACATCTGTGAACATGAAATTTCACTGTAAGGTGGAAGATGGTTTCATGGTTTCAGGAACCTTTGAGCTGAAAGCATACTTGATCATGTATCCAGTATTTCTGAATGCATTTCAAGTGGAGTTCTGGGACCAATGCTGTTGTCATTCTGAGGTCAATATGGTACTTAAAACCTGTAATTTGTGGCCTGCATTTCACTGTGTCTTATTTTTCTTCATTGACACTTTCCTGGAGCACTACTGTGAGTATGTTTCCACTGCTCCCTAACTTACCCCCCAAGGGACTCCAGCTATCCGGGTATATGCAGGCACCATCGTATGTTGGAAGTAAACTCTCAGCAGGAGTCATTGGAGACCAATGTTTGCAAAACATTTTGGGTCTTGTGCCTCTATCAGAAAAATATACTGAACATTCACTCATAATCTCTATTATCATTTATACAATAGCCATATATGTTTATTATAAAAGACATACTTAAAAGAATTAAAAAGCATGACATAAATATAACATAGACAATTTAAAATTTGTTATGTTTACAGTTACAATACATTTTTGCTCTTATCAAAATATTATTGCTACTTTATTTATTTTTTATTTTTTTGTTTTTGAGACAGAGCCTCAAGCTGTCACCCTGGGTAGAGTGCCATGGGGTCACAGCTCGCGGCAACCTCCAACTCCTGGGCTCAAGCGATTCTCCTGCCTCTGTCTCCCAAGTAGCTGGGACTAAAGGTGCCAATCACAATGCCCAGCTATTTTTTGGTTGCAGCCGCCATTGTTGTTTGGCGGGTCTGGACTGGATTCGAACCCACCAGCTCAGGTGTATGTGGCTGGCACCTTAGCCGTCTGAGCCACAGGTGCTGATCTACGACTTTATTTTTTTATTAAATCATAGCTGTGTACATTAATGCAATCATGGGGTACAATGTGCTGGTTTCATATAAAATCTGAAATATTTTCATCAAACTGTTTAACATAGCCTTCATGGCATTTTCTTAGTTACTGTGTTAAGACCTTTATATTCTGTATTCAGTAAGTTTCACCTGTACCCTTCTAAGATGCACCATAGGTGTGGTCCCACCGATTACCCTCCCTCCACCCATCCTCCACTCCCCTCCCCTCCTTTGTCCCTTTCCCCATATTCTTGTGCTATAATTGGGTTTTAGCCTTCATATGAAAGCTGTAAATTAGTTTCATAGTAGGGCTGAGTACATTGGATACTTTTTCTTCCATTCTTGGGATACTTTGCTAAGAAGAATGTGTTCCAGCTCCATCCATGTAAACATGAAAGAGGTAAAGTCTCCATCTTTCTTTAAGGCTGCATAGTATTCCACGGTATACATGTGCCACAATTTATTAATCTATTTGTGGGTTGATGGGCACTTGGGCTTCTTCCATGACTTAGTATTATTGCTACTTTAAAATGAGAACAATGTTTTTAATATGTTTTATTAATTTTTAAACTATTAGTTTAAAATTTTGCAGTGAAGCAATTAAAAGGTGGTTTTCCTAATCAAAGTTTATTTTTGAGACTCAGTTTTCAATAATTATCATAGTTGAAAAATATTCCTCAAAGACAATCGAAGTGGAAGGGGAGTAATGAGAGACTTCACTCAATTATGTAAGTCAGTTTCAAACTAAAATTCATCTCGCCATGGTTTTTGTTAAAATATGGCTAGCAAATTTCCTTCTTCTGTGATCTCAATCAGATGTTCTTGCACAACTAATCTGAAGAGAATGCATTTTAATGTTTTTAACAAAGGCATTCAAAACCCACTGAAATCCTCCATTCGTAAGATTTACCAGCAGTGTTTGGAGAGGAGTGTTTACAGTGATATCCTTACAGTGTTTTCCTCAACAAAATCACATAACGATGAAAACATTTTCAAACATCCATTTTCACAATGCTCTTTCCATAGCATGGATTTCTTTTGAAAAGAAGTTTCTTTTCTGCTTATTGTTAAAACATCTAATTTACCTTGAAGGGGCTGATTAAGTAAGTGTGTAGCTGGCAAAGAGCTGGTACTGGGTGCAAGTAGCACTCTTAGCTTTGCCGTTCCTCTTTCCTTTTTAAAACTTGCATTTGCATCATTGGTATGTTTGATCCTTTGCCTAAATATCTTAAAGCTATTAGAGCATTTGGCAAGAATTAGTCTGATTGAAACTAGTTAATATGATCTGTGACTCTGTTTCCTCGGAGGCACACACACTGCCATGTAGAGCAAAATGCTGAAAACCAGGCACCAAGTGAGGGCAGGCTGTCAACTCCCCCACACCCCCCCGCAAAGTGCATCTCAGTTGGTGACCCTGATTGCCTGGCCTTCAGACACACAAGGCCGAGTGAGGGAGTTGGTCGGTAGATTAGATATCAGTAGGGCTTGATTTATTTCCTTGTTTATGGATTGAAATATAAATATGGATGTCCTGATATTTTTCCAGCATTTGAAAGGATCACCTTGCACACCCCAGGGATTAATTTGTTCACTCTCTCTGGGAGATTATTCTATCAGATGCTGGCATTTTCAACTGAGAGGCAGAGCTTGAAAGTTCTAAAAAATCTTGCCTCTCTATTCTTTGTCAGATTCTAACAATAAAAGATTAACTGAAAAAAAAAGTAGTTTTGGGGATAGAGATGATTAATTACAGCATAGCAGTAATTGGAAGCAAAGTTAGTTAAACCTCTTTTAGCTGCGCATAGGGTATCTTCAAAAGCAAATGAGTATCTGCAGTTGAGTATCTGTCCCAAAGTGCTCTAACCTGTGCTAACGGTTAGACGTGATGGTTTCCAGTAAGCCTTTTATTCATTTCCCCCTTTCTCCCTTTGCTGGTCTCAGACTGGGTATGCTGTTGCCCAGGGACAGGGTGATTTCATCTGTTCCTTCCACTTTTGGTATTAAGTCATCAATGTCATTTCAAGAAGGGACATTGGAACCCAATGTACTGCTCAATTTGACTTAATGAAATATTTTTACTGACATCTAAATTTTGTGACGACTTTTTTAAGATTTTTTTTTTTTTAATGGCTCTGGGAAAACAAATCTTGCTTTGTGTGTGTGCCCGTGAGTGTTTTGCTTGCTTAATGGTGTGAATGCACCTCTCTGTTAAAAAATTCCCAGGGCTGCTGCTGAGCAAAAATTTTTCTTAAGTTTTTTTTGGTCTTTCCTGCAAAATACCTGGGGAGAAGAATAAACTGTTAAGTAGAGAGACTGCAAATGGTGTGTGGCTGCAGTGTGGACGGGTGTTGTTGCAGCTGAGTAATGTCGCAATCTAAGGGATGAAAAAAGGCAGCAAAAAGAAAAGGATGTTGTTTCATCAGCATGCAGAGTGGTTAGAAAATGTCCCTGGAGATTTCCTTCTTTTCTCCCTTCCTCTCTCTCTTCCCTATTTTCTTTCTATGAAACATAGGAACATTTGTAGAAATTCGGCAGGGGAAAAATGTAAATAAATTAGATAAATTATTCTAGATGTGAAGAGTTTGAGGGAATCCAAGGACCCAACAGGTTTCCAAACCTGAGTGGAGAAAGGCTTAGCCCCTCCTGAGGCATTGAAGTCAGAGTCAATAAAAGGCTTAGTGGGTATCCAGGGGGGTGGGGGATGGGAGGCGCTGGCGTCCTGATGGGTGTCAGAGCTCCACCGGAGTTACACAGGACATACAAGTGTGTGAGCAGCCAGCCTACGGTGTCAGAGCCCAAGAAGGCTAGGAGAACTGTTCACATAGATGAGTGTGACTGCCTTTTGTAAAACACGATTTTCTACCTTTATGCCCCTTAAGGGACAGGAAACATTTCTCTGCCTCTCCAAGCCCAGGGACACATTGCTAAATCAATGGAAGTTAGATTGTCACGAAACTGATATGAGAGATTAGGAGGGAAGCACGAGGCACATAAGGCAGGTTCCTGGGAAGGAAGCCGGAAACCAGGGTTCTAGCGTGTTTGGATATAAACATAAATAGAAATCTACCTGCCAGGAGTCATGGTAATTTTGTGTTCATGCTTAACAAAGCATGAACAAAAGTAGAATATCTCTTACCTTGAACATCGCCTTCAGAATGGGAGCCATAAAGCTGTCTTTTTTCCCCCTCCTTCTCTGCATGACTTTGAAGTGGCAGAGAGGAAAGGCTTTGGAGTTAAATTTTGTATTTACTTTGCGAAGGGCATTGTGGGTGGGGCTATAGAAAAGAAAGACATTCTGGCCTGTGAAACTGGGTAAATCTTTTTTTACCCCAAGCATTACATTCTTGGAGCCTAAGAATGAATGAATGAAAGAGAGGAGAAATCCCTCTTAAAAGTGCTGGAGTGGGGAAGGTTTTTGCCTCAGGCTGTAAGACAGGTTTGCTCAGAGAGCACTGTCACACATTTGAGGTAGGTGGTATGCTGGCAAATGTTTAAGGACCAGCTTCTGTACAGCAAAGGGAATAATTACAAAGGGGGAGATAACCCAGGGATTAGGTGAAAATGCTTACAAGCTATACTGCTGATAAGTGGTTAATATCCCAAACACATAACAACATCAAACAATTCAATAGCAAGGAAATAAATAACCCTATTAAAAGACCTGACTGGACCTGTCTCAAAAGAAGACATACAAATAAATGGCCAATAGGTATATGAAAAAAATGCTCAGCATCATTAATCATTAGGGAAGGGAAATGGGAAAAAAACAAACAAATGAGATACCAGCTTATACCTGTGAGAATGGGTATGAAAAAGATGGAAGTTAAGAAGTGATGTTGAGGATGGAGAAAAAGGGAATATTCTCTCGCTACTGTTGGTAGAAACATAAATTGGTAAAGCCACTATGGAAAACATTGTGGAGATTCCTCAAAAAACTGAAAATGGAACAACCTTGTGATCTAGCAATCCCATTTCTACATATGCTGTATATATAAATGGACACAAAATCAGAAGGAAGAGATATTTGCACTCCCAAGGTCATTGCAGCTTTATTCACAACAGCCAAGGTAGGGAACCAGCCTGAGGGTCTATCAACAGACAAATAGATAATGATAATGTGGTATATATACACAACAGCATACTGTTCAGCCTTTCATAAGAAGGATCTTGTCATTGTGGAGGACATGGGTGACCCTGGAGGCTCAGGCATGGAAAGACAAACAGTGCACAGTCTCAGTTACATGTGGAACCCTAAGTTGACCCATAAAAATAGAGGGCAGAGTAGGGGTTTCCCTAGTGGGAGTGGGGGGGCATGAGTCATAAAATGGGAGATATTGGTAAAAAGTGTACAAAAGTCTAGTTAGGAAGAATTAGTTCTTGAGATGAATTACATGAAACAATCAGTATGTGAGGTGATAGGTGTGTTAATAAGCTTGATTTAATCTTCCACAATGCAAACATATATCAAAACCTCACATTGTACCCTGTAAATATATACAAGTGTTAATCGTCTTTTTTTTTTTGAAGGTCCTGATTTCTGGTCTCACTTGCCAATTTCTCGGTCTCTCCAAGGCTGACTTGAAGCTACCAAGGTAATGTAACAATCCCCTCAATGCAATACTCAGCCATTGCAAGCTGGCACTAGCCAGCGCCAGCCTCGCCCTGGAATCTCTCCCCAGAAATGCTTCCTGCCTAACTTGAGATAATTTTGGAAATGATCCTATAGTATAGGAACTGTAACCTATGTAATTGGTCATTTGAATTGTAATATAAAGTGTTTAAAATCTTTTACTTTGAGAACTCTTCTATACTGTTGGTGAGAATGTAAATTAGTCAATATCTCTGGAAAACAGTATAGGGATTTCTCACATAACTAGAACTGGAACTACCTTATCATCCAGCCGTCCCACTTCTGGGCATTTGTGCAAAGGAAAATAAATCAATATATCAAAAAGATACCTGCACTTGTATGATTATTGCAGCACTATTCACAAGTGTCGAGCGATGGAAGATTGGATAAAAAAAAGTGGGACATATATGTGATAGGATACTATTCAGCCATGAAAAAGAATGAAATCACGTTCTTTGCAGCAATGTGGATGGAATTGGAGGTTGTTACCTTAAGTGAAAAAACTCAGATGCAGGAAGGCAAACACTGCATGTTCTCACTTATAAGTGGGAGCTAAATAATGTGTACACAAAAAGCAGAGGATGAAACAATGGATAATGGAGATATGGCTGAGAATATTCTAGAATGAATGCGGAAATTTTCTTCCAGCTTTTTTTTCTTTTAGGAATTAAAACACTTTAATTACAGGGTTGTTGTTAGTATAGGTTAATTATGTTATTATGGGTTGATTAAATGAAATAATACATTGAAAAAGTGAATAGTATTATGCTTTACACATATCAAGCACACAAGATTAATGTTAATTTATAACAGTTGATATTAAAGTTTTTGCAGAGCAAGACCCCGTCTCTGAAGAGGACATAGTTAGTCAGCTGAGTCACAACTTTCCTGAAACTTGTTTGCTATGGGCCTCTTTGAACTTTCTCCTCTAGGAGGCCAGACTTTTCTCCTACTCCCCTAAAGTCTCTTTCTATCCCTCATCAGTGGGCTTCTAATAAATGTTCTCTGAAGTCCATTTTTAACTTTTTCGAGTAATTTCTTCCTTGTGAGTCACTATCCTTGGGTCTTAGACGTTTTATCCCTGAGTTCTTTAGCTGGGGAATGAAATTCAGACTAAGGAGCATTTGTGGTGTGGGTGGAAAAATCGAGGGTTTTGATTTGAGTTGGTTTGTCAGTGGAGAGTGTAAGGGGCGGGACAATAGGGTTGACACCTAGTTCTTGATGAAACCGAGCACTCGGCTGACCACCTGTCCTGGCTTGCTTGGACTGATGGGGTTCTGGGGTGTGGAGCTTTCAGGGCAAGTGCTGGGCAAGTTGGGATGAACTGGTCCTTCGAGTACTGAGCTCAAACGGAATGCCAGGAAGACACCCTGCAGCAGGGGTTCTCAGCCTTGCGTACACTTTGGAATTACACAGGGAGACTTCAGAAGCCGCGACCAGCCCAGAAAACCTGACTGAGGAGGCTGCCAGGCAGTTGGGTCTTAAGAGCTCCCTGGGTCCCACCGTGTATCCAGAGTTGAGAACGGCTTGCGTCAGGCAGTGCTCAGCATAGGACAGTGTCATTCTCATGGCTTTGGTAAGATGCAAATTGTCCTGACTTGGGGAGCTAGGCCTGAAGACAAAGCATGGGCTTGACGTTTTATGGGAATGAGCACTTGGCCTACGTTGAAGCTTGCTGTTGTTTGCTACTGAACTCATGAATAAGCAGTCAAAAGCCTTTGCTCCGGATTGGGAGACAGGGGAGTGGACTCACGTCAGCAACCCGTCACATGCCCCTTTTGGGAGGCATCTTGATATGGTCCACATGGCCCTGGTGGACTGGGAGATTCTTCTGATGGGAAGAGCTCAGAGCTGTGTGTCAGTCACCCAGGGCGCCGTGAGGCTGGAGGGACAACCTCTTGGCACCGAGAGTCCACCTAACATTTAAGAATCCAACTGGGGCCCTCAGTGACGGCTTCTACGCCATTTCTTATGACTCATTGCCTTTACCAGGCTTGACCGTGGCCATGGTGAGAATAACAACAACAAGAAAATGCAGCTGTGGATTCTGTTTGTACCGTTTTCAGTGTGCGCCAATATCGCTAATCCCGGCAGACTCCGAGGAAGGCGAGTCCTTCCTGAGGGCGTTTCTGTTTTACATCTGCAGGAAGGGAAGTGTGTCAAGGTTAAGTTTGCCAGGCCCACCCAGGGCAGGTGAGGATAGAGTCTGCTTTTCCTGTGCTCTGAGAAATCCTCTGTGGCTCTTTCTTGCTAGAAGCTTTATTTAAAGTCTAGCTCCGTGCTGTAAAGGGGCCAGTCCAACAGACTCATTATCTGTCAGAGAGTCATTCTGTGGAAATAACTTGCACTCACTTTTGATCTGGGTGGTGTGGGGATATAGAAATCTAGGAATAAAAGGCCTCCGCTCTCACGGATAAGCCCTAAGGTGTTCAGTTCCCTAATGGTTCACCCTTTTAAATTAAATTAGAATTATCTCTTCATCATCTAAGCAGCAACATTGCTTTCTGGTCAAGCTCTGTGGATTATTCTAGAGGTGTGGGGCACAAAAGCCTGTCCCAATTCTGCCTTTTTTTTTTTTTTTCAATTTGTTGAAGAATAATAAAACAGCTAAAAGTTGACAGGGAGTAGGGGCGGTTTGCAGCATTTTAAACTGTGCCACTCAGAGGCTGTGCCCATGAAGAACGGCGGGAAAAAAGGGCACCAGCATCTCTGTTGGGTTTGCCTTCCCTCCAGACAAACCCGACAGAGGGTGAGAGTGAACCTTCTCCCTAATGTGGCTTCGTTGCTTTGGCATCCGTAGATATGAGTAACCCCGCACGTGGACACTGCTTTGTAAACATAATCATCTTAGATTCAATTTGTGACTAAAATTGGAACCTGAAAGCGCCTTGTGCTCTGGTCAGTATTTCATGGTCTTTTAAGGACTGACTCTTTTCAGTCTATTATCTATTTTTTAAAAATTATAAACATGTTTTTCAAATTATACAATTTAATTGAAAATCAACCAACTATCCTTGAACTTAGGCCTCTCCGGGGTTGGCCACTTTCCCCCAGAATCTGTCCACAGCAGCAGCCAGGCCCTGGGTTTTCCACAGGAAAGCTCCGTAGCTGAGACCGGGGCCGTCTCTCTCTGCATATCCTTTGCTCCCCTTCTGATGTGTGAAGGATGAACTACCGGGAAAATCTAGGAAAGCAATTGGATTGACTTCGCTTTTTCTGGGGAGGGATCACAGAGTCCCCTCCACTTTTAAAAGCATCAAAAACCCTAAAAAGAGGCAGGAGGAGAATGCTTTGCTTCAGTAATCTTCAAAAGTGATGGAAGAAAGTGTGATCCAGACAGGAAGAAAAATTTCTTCCAAGGCGAGTGTGGCATGGGTTCAGACTGGGGAACGATTATAAATCGTGTCTGCCTTTCAGCTCTTAAAGTCCTGCCCTCCTCAGCGGTGGGATTCTAGGGGCTCCTGCACAGACAGAGTGTGGAAAGCACCCGGCCTGTGATGAGATGGTGGCTGGCAGGTGATCTGTGACCTCCATGTCTGTTATGCGGGAGGAAGGACATCTTCTCACATACTGAAAATGTTTCCACCATCATCATAATAAAAATTTCAAAACCTGTGGGACCAGTCTGTAGACTGAAAAACACCTTTCTGTTCCAGCTGTGAATCCTGATTATGAAGGGGAGTTTTGAAGGAGAACTGACTTCTCCAAGGGGCTGGCACATTGTGATGACAGCGAGGAAAACTAGACTGCGGTGAGTGGTATGAAGATGTTCGGAAATAAAAGGACCTTGGCTTCCATCCTTCTCGCACGGTTCTTGAGTGCCAAACAAATTGGAAATGGAGAAATACGTGGTTAGTGATGAGGAACATTTGCTCAGGCTTTTAAAAACAAAGAGTATTGTATTGTTGAACACACTATTTATAAAGAACTATTACAATGTTTGAGCCTGATATTTGCCATGAAGAAACTTGCAGGCCAGTTGGACAGATGGATTTTGTAGATGGAGTGTGGCTAAATTCAGTAGGTGTCAAGCGACAGGGGCTGGGTAGGGTCCACCTGTTATGGCAGACAGAGTACTCCTTTCTGTTTGTGCTAACCTGGAAATTTCACAGAGGGCACTTGAACTGGACCTTGAAGGACAGGTGGGTTCAAACTGGGGGAGATGGACGGAAGTCAGTCTGGACAAAGGTGTCAGCATTGTTAGCAAAATGCAAGATGAGAAAGAGGAAGTGGTGTGCTGGGAAGTGGCTAGTGGCTTAAGCCATCTGAGTTTGAAGTTTATAGGAGGGAGAGATGGAAGATGAGACAGACCAAATTGTGGGGAAACCTTGACATCAAAGTGTAAGGATTTGTTCTTTTTTTTAATTTTATTTTTTCCCATGCCTGTTTTTGTGTAATTCACTTGTCACCATCTGGATTTCTAATTGGTATGGATCGTGACAAAAATGGCCCTTTGGAGGGTCAAGCATCTGCTTGAGTCTGGCTTGATCATGAGGGGAGTCAATAATTTATGAAGAATATTGAAGTCCCATCTGATTTACTCCAAAAAAGTGCATTGGCTTTGATTAAACACTTAACCCTCAGACAACGTCCTTCTCATTCATGGCATTGTACGCACTTTCTGTATGGTCAGGTGGAAGGGTTTCAAAGTCTTGCCTAAGTCCAGTGACTATCACTGGCTGTGTGCTCTGGGGCAGAAGGGGATGAGCACCGTCTTGGCAAATGCCTCCTGTACATGTCTGAGAGCTTCACTTCAGTGGGCCTCAACTGACGCTGAGAGTTAGAGGAATGATCTGTAGCTCAAAATCTAGGATAATGGATAAGGAAGCATAACACAGGCCTATTCATCTCCAAATTATCAAGTGAAATAAATTTTTGAAAAATATTTCCTGTAATGCTGAATCCTTTTTCAAAAACAACCCATTTAACCATGTTCCTGAAATTGGGCGTGCAGAGGTACAAAAGTCCCTCTGGTGCTTCTCGTGGCAGGAAGGATATTAATGATGAAATCTATTTGTGTGTGGGAGAGGAGCACACTAGAGGGCGCTGTGCCTCATTCCCTCCCGAAAGGGCAGAGATGGCGACGTGGGGGCTGCCTGCTTTATTCTCCCGTCTGTCAGGCGAGCATCTGCTGTAAGCTCAGGATTTCTCTAGCTCCTTCAGAAGATGTTGACACATTAACTAGTTTGCTTACTGCCGCCTTTCTTCTCACATTCAAATAGATCCTTTTTGCTGACATATTAAGGGCTGGCACACCTCCTATTGCTGCATTATTTGATGCATGCTTAAAGGGTATTTTAACCAAAGTCGATAGAATCAGAAGCCTCTTCTGGAAAGAAATGAACATTTACTAATGCCAGGCCAAGCCCAGTGAACACTCTATGCATTATCTCATTGGATTTCCACCACAGATTATAAGGGAGATATCACTAGCCTCCCACCCCCACAGGAACTGAGGGAGGGTCAGCCTGTGAAAGTGAGTTGACCAAGGACAACAACAGTAACTAAGGGACAACATTTAAATCCAGGCAGGTCTGAGGTCCAGCTTCCTTCTCTACCAGGCCAAAACCTTTCGAGGTTCTAAAATCCATGAAAACCATGTATTTTCTGACCACAGACAATCTGCTAAGATCCTTAGAAATGAGTCAAAAGGTTGGCCTCTGGTTCACAAACCTAATAATTCAGTTTTATTCCATCTCCACTTCTCTGTTATCTATAACTCACCAGCATGTCCATGGATATCTTTCTCCTCCATGGTTCTGAATGTAGGAAAACAGGACAATAATGAAGATTTCCCACAGGCCAGGAGTAGATGTAAGTACGTAAGTGTGTGTGTATGGCTGTGTAGACGCAAGTTCCTCAGCAACAGAAGGGTGTCTCAGGAAAGTCTACTAACCCCACTGCCAATTCTGCTTCCATTTGGGAATTCCTCACAAAGGAAGCCTGTTTGGATGAGACACCATGGTGACATTGAGGCCCATCTGCTGTGGGTGTCGTGTCTGCTTGGCTCTAGCTACAGACAGACCCTTGAGGTGTAGCTGTGAGTCTGCGTGTGTCTGTGCTGAGGTTAGGGGAGTCAGACATTGACAGACAGAAGGGGACAGGGGGAATGGAGGTGAGGTTACTTCCCCTACTCTCCTGTCACAAGCAGATTTCTAGAACCGTCCATACATGTTGTATCCACTTTCTGATTCAATCTCCCTCTCTCCTCCCTTAAAACTGCTCTTACAAAGAGGCCTTGTTTATGCAGCAGTGGCCAAGTCTCACTCCTTCCTTTACTTTTTATGAGCTTCCCACACATTCACCACTCACTCCCTCTCGTTGGAAGAAACTCTTTTCCTGGCTTTTCTGGTTCATCGTTCACCTCCACTTTGTGTCCTCAGCCATCTTGGGGTCCATCTTCCCTGCCCAGTGTTTACTCGATGAGTCTCAGGACTCGGCCCTGCGCCCTCATCCTTCTCACTTGACATTTGGACACTGGGTGATTTTGTCCTTTCCTGGGGCTTTAGATAACTTCTTTCTGCCAATGACCCCTGAAGTTAAAATTTTAGTTCCCACCTGTCTTCTAAGCTCCTGGGCCTCATCTCTGCCTGCGTGGGGCTCCTTCTTGGAGGCGCTCCAGGGATCTCAAGATGAACGTGTTTGAAAGGGAACGTGTGTTCTTATTTCCTTCCATCGCACCTGCAGGGCGTCAAGGGCCTCACCATTTACAGGGGTGCTGACGTCAGAAACCTGACGGGCAGCCTGACAGCTCCCTCTCCACTACCCACATCAGACTCAGTCATGGCTGCTGACTCCACATCCTACCCAGCCTACCTCCCAGGTGCTTCTTCCCTCTCTCCCCACCACCCTGTTTTGAACCCACCTCGGGCTGCTGTAGTCTACCATTTGACCAGGAAACATTCGCTCTATACCTTCAAATGTATTTTTCATGCAGCAGCCAGATTTATCCTCTCAATCTGATCATGTCAAACCTCCCCTTGCATGTTCCCCAAGCTGCCATTTGCTCTTATTAAAAAGCCCAAATCCTTCATGGACCCTGATTCCATAATCTTTCCTTCATTCTCTCATCCTCATCAGGCTGCTCTCTGCTCAAGGGCTGGCAGGGCCACATTTCCCCCCATTCCGGCTGCTCTCCCAGCCCCCACGTGATCAACTTCTATCCGTCCTTCCAACCTCAGTCTAGATGTCCTTCCTGCATATTCCCCTGATCGCTCCCTCCCTCACTGTTAGGCTCACACTTCTGAATATCCTTGTACACTTTATATACTTTCTTTAATCATACTTTATCATAAACGTTTGGATAATCATTTGCTTAATATCAGTGTTCTGTCAAGATGAAGAATTCCAAGCTCTATTAGACATGGATTCATTCTTTTCACTGCTATATCCTTAGTAACTGGCGCAGTGTCTGACACAGAGAAGTGCCTTGTTATGTGTTCATAGAATGTGGGGGTGAATGTTTCTGGGAAGCCTACAGAACTGTAATGTCTAACACAGTAGCCGCTAGCCACATGTGGCCACTGAGAACTTCCAATGCCCCTAGTCCAAACTGAGGTGTGCTGTAAGTCTAGACTTCAAAGACTTAATATGAAAACAATGTAAAATATTCCTTTAATAAATTTTTCTCTTTACCACATGTTGAAAAGATAATATGTCAGATATATTTGATTAAATGAAACTAATATTAAAATTAATTTTACCTGTTTCTTTTTACCTTTTTAATTGTGGCTTCTAGAAAATTCAGATTTCACAGGGCTGTTGGGCAGCACTGTAGTGAAGTGTTACTTTGAACTGAAATTGAGCGTCAAAGCTGTCTTGTATTAGAATGTTAAAAACCTTCATTTAAAAACTTTTTGCATTGTTCATGCTGCCATCTGAGAAGCATAGTCACTAGGCTGTGGGGTCATCAATCTCCCGTCTGGCACCTCCCTGCTGGGTTGCTCATTTCTCTGGGGTCACAAGGGTGCTGGAGAAAGATCTGTAATTGGCAGTCCCTTACCACTGACCGAGGGGAAAGTTTGCCCTTGGTGCAGTGATAGTGCCCACTTGTCAAGGGATCTCTGTATTCAGAAGTCTAAAAGCTATGTAATCGGTATGTGAGTGAGCAATGAGGGTCGGCGTTTGTCCTTGACTCATTCCTTCCTCGGAATGGGACTGTATTCTTCACCAACAGGCCTTGGAGGAACAGCTTCGGCATCTGATAGTGAGCCCACCTCATTGCTTAGAGTTTAAGAAGAGTTGTTTGAAGAAATAATGTAAGCTTTATTTTCTCTGCTTTCCCTTAAAAATATGAAATCTCTGTTGGAACACTTTAAATGTATTCAAGATTCTATTGTTTTTGTCTTTGCTGCTTCTGTGCCAGTGATCTAATTTGAACATATTTACCATAAATTATTTTCTTAATGAAACAGTCCAATGACTGGGCTTAATTCAGAGAAGAAGCATGATTTTCTAGTTATTTGTTATCTCCGCATTATTATTTTATGTCTGGGCACTGTGGAAGCTGGATACCATTCACAAAATAAAAAGAAATGTTTTGGCTTCTGTCTTGGAGGAGATCAAGAAATCATCAGTCTGTGACTTCGCAAGCAATTCTGTGCATGCACTTCTGGCATGGGAGGCATCGCGTGAGAGAAATAAATCAGACTGTGACCATCTGAGTGTCTTCCGGCTCTGCATTTGTGTCCAGCAATTTCTGATTAGTCTTATCCATACTGTTGGCATTTTCACTCTGCTCCAAAAAGAGTTGTCCTTGTCCCTATTAATTGCCCTCTGCTACAGGGTGGCCTTTTCAATCTTGAGGAAGTCAAAAGCCAGAGGATAATCCAGCTGTCTCCTTCTGAGGCTGTTGCAAGCAGGAGGCCATCACAAAGGACCACAGCCAGGGTGGCTTCTGAGCCCCCAACATGGGTCTTGCAAACCCATCTTTTCAGGTCCCCTTGGCCTCTTGGAGGACAGGTGTGAGAATCCATTTGAGTGATTTTTAACTTTGTGAGTGCTGTTCTAGGTGGGTGGGCTGTTTCCCTGAGGAATCGTCCTGTCATGTCCCCCGAGTGCTGGGCAGGTAAAGCACGGGATGCGGCCTTGGGCTTATTGGTCTTTCTTGTTGTGGCCCAGACTCACTGTCCATGATGTTGTCACAACGTGAAGAGTCAACTCAAGGTGGGTCTTGCAAACCCTTCACCACACATCCCACCTGTCATGGGGGATCAAGAAAATACATGTCACTTGGGCGTGTAGATACTTCAGGGTTCAACGACACCTGTCAGGACTCATTAGGCCATGGTGCTCCATTTGCCTGGGTAGACAGGAGTCCTATAGCCGCATTTTGTGGGTTGGGAGTTGGTGAGTAGGTAAGAAAAGAATGATCTCAGATTAAAGAATTTCCTTCAAAAAAGTAAGGAATTCTGGCTTGCTGCAAACTTCTAAAATGACTATTCAAAGACAACCTTCTAAGTTCCGTATGTAAACACACACACATTTGTATACACGTTAAAGCTTTGGAAGCGTATGTCTCCTTCAAAGATCTACTAGTGTTCAGTGAGTGTGGGGAAGAATGTTATCACCTAGATATCATGAGTGACGTACCATCAATTCTATAGCATATACATGTGGAACTGTACATACTGAATTACTGAAAGTGAAGCTATAGGAGGTCAATACAGGTGCATTTATCAAGCAAACGAGGAGAGATTTTACCTGTGCTAATGTCGTCCCTAAGTATTTTTGCTATTGTAATGGGGAGTGCAATCAGGTTTCTGGTTGCAGAGATTTTCCTTTATATATTTATTTATCCTGCCTCAGAAGGAAGAGAGAGCACGTTTTGCCTGATAATAACTCAGGCAAACGGAGCAGCCCCATGATTTGTGAACCGGTTGTGGATTTTGGAGCATCTGTTCACCCATTTCACTTTCCCACAACATTTCCTGTAAAAAGATATTGACTTTTTAATTATGTCTTTTAATTGTGCTTTTCTCCTTCAGATGCTTTATTTAAAAAGAACAAAAAAAAGTCAGCTTCTGGAAGTATAGTTTCTGGATTATTTTTTTCTCCCCTCAAAAAAACATTTTAAAAAAATATTCTCAGACAAAACAGGAATGGTGATTTCAAGGAGGTCAAAACAGAATAAACTCTATTTTAAAAAAAGTGGCATTCATTACTTTGATTTAACCCATAAAACAAAGAACAAAGAGATGTCAAAGATTTGTAATCAAGTCTGAGAAAATTTAAACAAAGCAATTAAAACTTATCACAACATTGAGAGAAATAATCTGCACTTTACCCCCAAAGCTCTTTTGATCTTCCCCGCACCGTGGAATGAGATTGTAGGTGTGGTTTTGTAGTTTTCGCACCACCGTTCCTTCCTCTGGGAACTTCTCTCTTCTCAGACGTGAATCATGTGGTAGCTGCGATGTCCTTTTAAAATCCCTGTCTCCAGTGGACCTCCTGACCCGAGTTTGGCCATTTAGTCCTCCCTGGGGTTTTAATTTATTTTTGTAGGAGAAGGCCAGAGTCTCACTCTGTCACTTTTGAGAGAGTGCCATGGGATCATCACAGCTCACAGCAACCTCAAACTCTTGGGCTCAAGCGATCCTCTTGCCTCAGCCTCCCAAGTAGCTGGAACTTCAGGCACCCTCCACGATACCTGACTAGCTTTTAGAGACAGGATCTTGCTCTTGCTCAGGCTGGTCTCGAACTCCTGAGCTCAAGCAATGCACCTGCCTCAGCCTCCCAGAGTGCAGGGATTATGGAAGAGAGCCATTGCGCCTGGCCTTATTCCTGAGATTTTTAATTTTTCAAAGTGACAACTGCTGAGGTGATGTCTGTCTGGTGGTGGAAGTCATAGGAAGTCATATGTTGTAAACAAAGATTTCTGCTCAGAACTTGCCACGTGGGAAAAGTGACAGAGAACTGAGAGCCAGGGAGAGAGGAAGACTGCAGGGGGTGGCCAGGTGTCCAGTTGGCTGTCCCCACTGACCCTCCTGTTTGGTTGGATGATCTCTTTGGATTTTAAGAGCTGTTCTACTTAACCTGGTTTGAATTTCTTTTTTCTCTTGCAACTAAGAGAGCCCTGAATCATACCCAGACCTTAAACTTATTCTTAGAAGATGGTAGGGACTTGACAAAGTATCTTTCCATTGCTTCTATGTTAATATAAAAGGCTTGCTCATTTAACTTTCTCTAGGAACAATTTCTAGTACTCATGTGTCTTACTTGAATGTGATACGTCATTGCAAATCTTCTCTTGTGTGCGTCTGGTGTGGCGCTAACTAGTGTAGATGGAAAATATGTTTCATGCAAAGCCTCAGTTTATGGCTGGCCTTAATGATTTAGATGGGTTCGGACTGGTTTCATCTTTTATTAAAACGAGGACGTTTTATTTTCTGAAGCTTTCTGTTGTAGTTTCAGTACAGGGAGGGCGAAGAATGTTCTAGCCCTGCTGTAGCTGAGTGCGGTGGAAGAGAATGATGTCCACGTAAAGCCTCAGAGAAGAAGACATTCCCATTTCTTTGGGCTTCTGGATCCCCAAACCTTGAACTCACCATCTTGGTGGCCTGGCAGATCAATCAGATCCTGCCTTTCTGACACCATCTCCCAATTTAGATGAGGAAGGATCGGCAGGAGCTAATGGAGAAGTAACATCTGGTTTGCTTCTTGATTTTATTTCTTTTGAAAGGAGACGGCTCTGGTCCCAAATTTAAAAAGCTGTCTTTATTTCAAGGGAAGCAAACATGATTAGTTTGACTGAAATCAAGTTGAGTGATATATAATTTATAGTATCTGAAGCACATGTTTTGAAATTTTTTTTGCTGCAACTTCCTGAGGGTGGAGGACAGTTACTCTAAAGATAGCACATATTTTATTGGAATTTAGACTTTTTCCATAAAATGTGTATAAACATAATAGGTCTGTCATATATTACCGACCCATTAAACTAGTGTCAAAAGCCTTCAAAAATGTCCTTAATGAATGTTATTAAGCTGTTAATTTGTAGTGTTAAATATTTCCGTGATTTTTTGAAATTTACATTTTATTGGGTAAACATTATTTTTATAAGTGTGACCTCTAGCACATTCAGACAAGATTTAGCCTGCCATGACAGTGATCATTGAGGGTTCTCCTTAACTAAGCTCGCCTAGCCTGGAGAAGTAATAGAAACAACCATCCACTCAGTTCCTCTGTGGATTGTGTTATCTGGAAGAGTTCTTTAAGTCAGATAATAAAACATTTGTAGAGATTCATTAAGGGGAGAGTGATCTGTAAGTACTTTATGGCTTACGTTTATATATGGCAGTATAAAGGTAGGTAGAATCTTGGAATGAATCTCCAGCTCCTACTTCATAAAGCTGCAATGATAATGCAAAATAATATAGTGAGACACAGTGACTCTCACGTCACTCACAGCCTTTTCTTTGTGCTCTGCGGCCTGTGTCTTGGGCCTTCTGCTCTGCTGTCTGCCTCTGGCTTTAGGGCTCCTGTCACTATGGGACCTGAACTTTCTTCATGTCCTGGATTTTCCTTAAATACTAATTAATCACTTATTAATTCACTCTTTCCTACACATGATTTCTACGTCTCAGGCCAGGGAACACACTCACTGTTTCCCTTGTTAACGAGGGCAGCCTGCTGTGACTGCCTGTCTTTGTTTCCTTTGTGGAAAATAAAGTTTCCTCCCTGCCGAGGGGCCCAGAGGGATGACTGGACATTTTCACTGGTGAGAAGGGTCATTTCTTTTCCTGGAAATGACTGGCCCTCCCACATACCACTGGGAGGCAGACATCCCCGAATCATTGGAATTGCTTCATACCCCACGTTAGGTGGGCTTATCAATTAATGCTTTTTGTTTCTTGTGGAAAAAAGAAGTTACCATCACTTTTTCCATTTAGCATATGATGACATGCATTTCATGCTGGTGTTTTCAGCTATACAAAGTTAACTTTTTTTTTCACTCATTAGGAACCAATTTTTCCTTTTGATGGAGTTTTGATTTAATTATCTATGTTCATTTATTCATTTTCTGGTTTTGGTAGGGGCTCCACAGGAAGTTTCCAGAAGGTGCTACTGAAGCCTGGCAGTGATGGGGACAGGGGAGGGGGCTTCCCAGCACAGAGCAGCAGTGGCCGCGGGCACAGGGCAGGCGTCAGTGTCCGATGGCCTGGGCCATCACTGATTCCTTCTGATGCCAGCTGCCTGTGGTGAAGCCCCGAGGGCACCAGAGAGGGACGCGAAGGTAAGGTAAGGCTGAGTGGCTTTCTGTGTCCTTTTGAATTTGCTTAAGCAGATGAAGTGTCCTGTCTGAGATGTCACAGACCACAGAGGATGAGAGACCAAGGCAATGGGAAAATGCAGACTGTGCTGGGTCTAAATTTAGACAGTAACAGGTGATTGCTTTGGACAGGGCGCTTGCATTTGACAGAGTCCTTGTGTTAGAACTGGTGACTGAGAACTTGGTGCGTAGGCTGATGGGGACTCAGTGGAGACCCCACTGCACTGATCTTGGAGAGTGCCCCAAAGTATAGAGAGTTGGGATCCTGTTAGCTGAGAAAAAAAATTTTCTCAATATTTGCTGTTTGGGAAGACGATATTACCAACGGGAAGAAAAGAAAGTAATGAAGGTGAACAAGAAACAGTGAGATGTAACTGGCACAGTGCCGCAGGTTACTACCGTGCTTTTTAAAAGAATGTTTCTGGACAGTATAAAGATTGGATGAGCCCTTTGGACTAACTCCCATGGAGGTTGTTTTTTATGTACTCATGCATTTTTGTTTTGTTTTGGTCTAGAGAACAGGAATAGCTAAGGTCAGTAGTACGTAGATATATTTATGAACAAATAAATATACACATTTGGGGGGTGAGTGCTCACAATTTTTTACCAAGGGGATATGTGATTAAAAACTCTGGAGACTGCTGCCCTGGATTATTTCTATTGCATTAATTCTACAGGTGGGTTTTTCAGTTTTTGTATCTATTTAAAGTTATTAAGATACTTAGGTCTGCACCTCTGAGTACTGTTGAAGAAGTTGCCCACATGTTACGAGTCTTGACTACAGTGGAGCCCAGATGTTCCACTCCTCTGAGCCTCTGGGTGCTGGATCACTTACATTTTACTTCTCTACCAGTTTACCTGTTTAGCTGTGTGTCCGTGGTCTTCCCAAGTGGCTTCCTTGCCAGCAACAAACCCCTCTTTTACGTTACCTGTTGTTAGGAAGACTGTATTTTTCGGTCTAAAAAGCAAGACAAGGTACGTAGCCGTGGACTATTTAAAATCAGACGTGTTTTGAAACTTGGGGAAGTAGGATTGCCATGGCTAAAGTGTTCTGCGTAACGAATGCTAATAAAAGTTCAAAAATTAGGCGAATAAAAGTTCAAAATTGTCTTTGATTGTTTGAGGCACAGGAGCTTTTCCAGAATGATCTATGTGCAGGGACCGGGTATCTGTGCTGCCTTTGTTGAGCTCTGCATGTACTGAAACTGCAGAGGAATAACCATTCTGCTGTTCAGGGCTTGGGTGGAGTCGGCATGTGAGTCACAATATGTAAATGCGGCAGTAATCATATCTGCGCTTTAAAAGGTGCTGGATCTGACATCAAGACAAATTTGGCATGTTTTACCTCCTATGTTCTTATTTATCTGATTAGAGTTGATTGCTTTTCAGTCCCACTAGGAAATGTAATGGAGAAGCCATCTGTAATCCGCCTTTGTGTTTGTTCTGGTGTACGTGTTTTTATTTGGATGTTTGTATGTTTTCAGTTTTTCTCCCAGTACTTAGTGTGTAAGCAGACGCTAAAACAAGGGCAACTTCCACTCCGCCATGTAAGCTCAGGGTACGGATGTAAGTAGTTTCTACAACCAGGATTTCTCCTGCATCTCTACTGATTTATGTGGGTCTTTTCAATAGCTTCTTAGTGTTTTAGTTTATAACCAGCCTTCCACTTTTTTAAATTATACTTTGCTTTTTTGGGTGGCTTAGAAAGAATATTATTTAAAAAAATTCTTATCTCCAGGGATTGTATTATACAGTAGAAGTATTTTCATTAAAGAATTTTTTTATGACAATAAATTCTACAATAGAAAACTACAATGAATTATACAAGATTGGTGATAAGCCTGAGGCATATCTTCTAAAGAACTCAGAATCCATAGTTCAAAGAGCAATGTCAATTTTAACTTAATGAGGACTTTCTACCTTATAACCAACAGATTTTCTTTTTTTTTTAATTTGTTATAAATGGTACAGTTTCACTAAATAGGTTTTCTTTTCTTTTTTTACAAATGAAAATTGACTAAATAAACAAATGTCAATTTTGCTGTTATCTGGGCAGGCACAGATTACAGTTGGGTAAATCAAGCAAGGCTTATTTATCTAAAGTTTATAGAAAAAGGTCAGAGCAACATTATCCAGTGACAGAAGAGAGTGTGTTTCCAAGTTACCCCAAAGCAATAGTTACTGTTGTGAATGAGAAGTCCAGGTGACTATTGGTTATACTGAAGCCAGATGCATCACATCCATCTTGACGTTAAAATGTATCCAAAAGATCTCCTGTCTGTGATTGAATAAAACACCTTGAACTTTAACACGGTGCTCATTCATTTTGCCTTAGGCTTCACCCTCTGATCCTTCTGCTTTCCTGATCTGAAAGCTGAAGAGCCACAGTGATCAGTTATGTGTATGGCTCCGGACTCAGGCTAACAGAACATGAGATGAGGAGTAGGGTTTTCCTGCACATGCCCATCAAAAGAAACCTGGAAAATACAGGAGCAAAAAAAAAAAAATCCAGGAGGAAAATACAAACTGCCTATGTATAATCAGTTTACCAAGAGATATCAGCATTTATATAATATATATATGTATATCGGTGTATTTTTTTAAAATTTATTATTGGGGATTCATTGAGGATATAAGAAACCAGGTTACGCTGATCACATTTGTTAGGTAAAGACCCTCTTACAATCGTGTCTTGCCCCCAAAAGGTGTGGCACACACCAAGACCCTACCCCCTTGCTTCTTCCGTCTCTCTGCTCTTCCTTTCCCCACCCCTCCCTCCTTCTTTCTCTCTCTCCTCTCCCCTTTCACCACCCCCACTGTGTCATTAATTGTTCTCATATCAAAATTGAGTACATAGAGTTCATGCTTCTCCATTCTTGTGATGCTTTACTAAGAATAATGTGTTCCACTTCCATCCAGGTTAATACAAAGGATGTAAAATCTCCATCTTTTTAAATGGCTGAATAGTATTCTATAGTGTACATATACCACAGCTTGTTAATCCATTCCTGGCTTGGTAGGCATTTAAGTTTTTTCCACATTGTGGTGATTGTAAATTGAGCTGCAATAAACAGTCTAGTGCAAGTGTCCTTATAATAAAAGTATTTTTTTCCTTCTGGGTAGGTACCCAATAATGGGATTGCAGGATCAATGGGAGGTCTAGCCTGAGTTCTTTGAGGGTTCTCCATACTTCTTTCAAAAAAGGTTGTATCAGTTTGCAGTCCCACCAGCAGTGTAAAAGTGTTCCCTTCTCTCCGCATCCACTACAGCATCTGAAGTTTTGAGATTTTGTGCTGTGGACCATTCTCGCTGGGGTTAGATGGTATCTAAGGGTGGTTTTGATTTTCATTTCTCTAATAATTAGGGATGATGAGCATTTTTTCATATGTTTGTTAGCCATTCACCTGTCTTCTTTGGAGAAGGTTCTATTCATGTCTCTTGCCCATTGATATATGGGATTGTTAGCTTTTTTCATGTGGATTAATTTGAGTTCTCCATAGATCCTAGTTATCAAGGTTTTGTCTGATTCAAAACATGCAAATATACTTTCCCATTGTACAGATTGTCGATTTGCTTTGTTTGTTGTCTCCTTAGCTGTACAGAAGCTGTTCAGTTTAATTAAGTCCCATTTGTTTATTTTTCTTGTTGTTGTAATTGCCACAGCAGTCTTCTTCATGAAGTCTTTCCCCAGGCTGATATCTTCCAGTGCTTTTCCTATGCTTTCTTTGAGGATTTTTATTGTTTTTGGAATTAAATTTAAGTTCTTTATCCATCTTGAATCAATTTTTCTGAGTGGAGAAAGGTGTGGGTCCAGTTTCAGTCTTTACATGTGAATATCCAGTTCTCCTAGTACCATTTATTGAATAGGGAGGCTTTCCCCCAAGCTATGTTTTTGTTTGGTTTATCAAAGATTAGGTGGTTGTAAGATGTTAGTTTCATTTCCTGGTTTTCTATTTGATTCCAAATGTCTATGTCTCTATTTTTGTGCCAGTATCATGCTGTCTTGACCACTATGACTTTCTAGTACAGCCTAAAATTTGGTATGGCATTGCCCCCCAGCTTTGTTTTTATTACTGCCTTAGCTATACAAGGTTTTTTCTGGTTCAATACAAAACATAGAATCATTTTTTCCAAATCTTGAAACTATGATGTTGGTATCTTAATAGGGATGGCATTGAATAGGTAGATTGCTTTGGGAAGTATAGACATTTTAACAATGTTGATTCTTCCCAGCCATGAGCGTGTTACATTCTTCCATTTAATATCCTCTGCTATTTCTTTTCTTAGGATTTTATAACTTTCTTTATAGAGGTCCTTCACCTCCTTTGTTAGGTATATTCCTATGTATTTCATTTTCTTTGAAGCTATGGTGAAGGGAGTTGTGTCCTTAATTAGCCTCTCATCTTGACTGTTATTGCTGTACGCAAAAGCTGCTGACTTGTGGACATTGATTTTATATCCTGAGATATTACTGTATTTTTTGATGATTTCCAGGTGTCTTGTGGTTGAGTCTTTGGGGTTCTCTAAGTATAAGATTATATCATCAGCAAAGAGGGAGAGTTTGACCTCCTCTGCTCCCATTTGTATGTCCATTATTTCCTTGTCTTGCCTAATTGTATTGGCTAGAACTTAGTACTATGTTGAATAGTAATGGTGACAGAGGACAACCTTGTCTGGTTCCAGTCCTAAGAGGAAAAGCTTTCAGTTTTACTCCATTCAGTAAAATATTAGCTGTGGGTTTGTCATAGATAGCTTCGATCAGTTTCAGAAATATGCCACATATGCCTATACTCTTTAGTGTTCTAATTAGAAAAGGATGCTGGATCATATCAAATGATTTTTCTGCATCTATTGAGAGGATGATATGGTCTTTGTTTTTGCTTCTATTAATACGGTGGATAACATTTATGAACTTGTGTGTGTTAAACCAGCCTCGCATCCCTGGAATGAAACCTACTTGATCATGATGCTTGACTTTTTTTTTAAAATAATTTTATTGAATCATAATTATGTACATTGGTGCAATCACAGGGCACGATTCATATACATTCAGAAATATTTTGATCGTACTGTTACAGATATCCTTCATGGCATTTCCTTGATCACTATATAAAGA
>CAUYON010130362.1:0-17194 GCA_963573935.1 Arctocebus calabarensis | reverse complement strand
TCTACTGATGGTAACACAGTGAGACTGTCTCAAAAAAAAGAAAGTTAGCTCCTATGGTCATAGTTTAAGTTTGATTGAATTTTTCTGAGGCAAAAAGGCAATTGCTCCAGCAAAGGGTATTAACCATCACAACGTGGATGTAGAGAGGAAGGCGAGGTTACTGTGTAAATCTTTGGCTTTCTTTCTTTTCTTTTTTTTTTTTTTTTGCAGTTTTTGGCCAGGGCTGGGTTTGAACCCGCCTCCTCTGGCAGATGGGGCCAGCGCCCTACTCCTTTGAGCCATAGGCGCTGTCCCCTTGGCTTTCTTAGGTGTACAGTAACAGGTCCTCAGGATGGAGAGCAGATGTGGACTCCCAATCTGTTGTGATTGCTGTGAATATGATGCTAATGCAACACTCCGAGAGCTCATGAATAGCGCTTGTGGCAGCGGAACTGTGTGCACAGCATGTGCAGAGAGAGCTGCCCAGAGGCCACCCGCTCCGCTGGCTGAGTGCAGAGTGTGCTGGGGTTGGCGGGAATGAGGCAAAAGAGGCAGGCAGGACCCAGGCCCTTTTGGGTCAAGCTGGAGCTGCTCCCACAGGCAGCAGGACCCACTGAGAGCTTTTGAGCGGGAAAGGAAACCATCAGATTTGTGTCTAAGGAAGATTTCCATGGAGGGCTGGCCGCAGCGTTGGGCCGTGGAATAGACTGAGGCCGATGGTGGCATGCAGAGGTGGTTAGAGGTGGCAAGTGAGGGAGAGGGATCAAGAATCACTGGGTAACTCACTGGTCCTCAGAACACAAAGGCAAGATGGTAACTAACAGGAAGAGGAGGCACTTTGGGGGTGGAGTAGAAGTGGGGGGAGAGAATGAGCTGACTTAGGGATTTGTTGAGGAGGAAGGGCCTCTGTTTGGAATGTTCAGGTCAGGCTGGTCACCTGGGGGAGGAGTTCTTTGGAGCCCTTGATCGGGCATGTGTTCTGTTACCACTGTGCGCATTCTGACGTTTCTACACTGGTTTGGACACAGTAAGAGGAGGTCAGACGAAGGGGTTACACAAACCATGTGACCATTTTTGCACAGGGTTGAAATATGAACATTGGGCATAGCCTTTAAGGGGAAACACGAGTGAGAATCTGATAAAAGGGCAGCAGGCCGCCTGAGAGGTGGGTGTGGTCAGGACAAGGCAGGGTTGAGTCTCCCTGCCACCCTGAGGCCTGGTGGTACAAAGGTTGTCACTGCCGTTCTCGTTCTGCAGCTGTGGCTGGAAAACCTTCTTTGTCCAGCCGTGACCCTGTCTTTATCCCCTGCCCCTCCCTGCAGCCCAGGGCCGCCAGCTCTGCCTAGTGATGACATTACCGTGTGATGCAGAAACTGCTTTTGGGTGAGAGGAATGCTGGACCCACTGTGGAACTCTTTGGTGAACTTGTACTTGGGGTGAGAGCATAAATGGTAATCTATCGACGTTTCCGCATAGGTCAGAGGGTGCATTACAGCAAATAATCCTGGGCTGGGATTCTGTGGAAGAGAGGGAAAAGATTGTTTTTTGTTTACCAATTTCTAGGCTAGGCACAGGACAGGCGTCAGCTAATGTTCTCTGTGGCTCCTGCTAGCACTAACATTCTGTGATTTCATGTCAGCTCGTCTGGAAAGGTCAAGAAGGAGAGCGGGGGTGTCTTCAAGTTGATAGCATTTTGAAATATCACAATCATTCATAAATGACACTTCTGGTTTAAGAGCTTCATTACATACCATATGGATTTACTAAACTCACATGAAAACAAATTGAACTGAAATCATAGCTTAAAATGGCTTAAAGTATTTGTTTTTAACTTTGATGAGTTAGGGGTGTTATTAAATAAGGAACGGGTTTTTGAGATCCAGTCAGCTTCTGGTTTTGAAAACAAAAATAGCTCCTTAAAAACTACTTTAAAGAGAAGGCAAAAAAAGAGGATGACATTTGATATATCAGGAAATGTCAACATTTAACTTTGTTTTGGTAAGGTTTTTAATTCAGGAAGGCTCCATTTGGATGTAGTATCTGGTTTTAAGGGAGATTTTATTTTTTACTAATTGTCCAGCAGAACTAATGGAGACATGGGGCAATTATATTAAAATACTAAAATATAAAACCTTTTAATGTTCTTTCCAAGGCTTGCTACCTGTCTATCCAGTAGGATAACAAAATCCTACTCTTGTCTCCAATAACAACATAGAGTCCCTACCTCACAGTTATTTAATCTCAGATGTTTAAACATCTAAGATGATTAAACTAAGCTGAGATTTTTGTTCTTTTTGTTTGCATGATTTTTTTAACAATTAAAAAAAGACTGGGGAGGCTTGGTGCCCGTAGCTCAGTGGGTAGGGCTGTTGAGTTCGAACCCAGCCCAGGCCTGCTAAAAAACAATGACAACAACAACAACAAAAATAGCCAGGCGTTGTGGTGGGCACCTGTAGTCCCAGCTACTTGGGAGGCTCAAGCAAGAGAACTGCTCATAGTAAAATTGACAGAATTGCAATATAGTAAAACTCTGTCTCAAAAAAAAAAAAAAGACTGGACAGTGGGGAAAAAAGAAAAAGAAACCCCCATGACTCTTCTTGGCTTATAGAAACTTAATCTCACTGCCTAGAAACAAATGTCCCCCCACAATTTAAATGACGGGTAGGTAGATGGGTGAGGTATGGGGCTCAAGTGATCCTCTTGCCTCAATCTCCCAAGTAGCTGGATTATAGGAACCACCACAACACCTGGATTTTTTTTTTTTTTTTTTAGAGATGGGGTCTTGTTCTTGCTCAGGCTGGTCTCAAATTCCTGAGCTCAGGCAATCCACCTGCCTGGGCCTCCCATACCTGGCAACCATACCTGGCCATTAGTTTGTGCCTTTTAGGAATTTGAACATTTAACTTAAGTTGTCAAATTTACTGGCAAAAGGTTTTCACAATATTAAATTATTATCTTTTTAATATCTGTGTAATCTCTAGTGATGTCACCTTTGTCATTCCTGATATTCATAGTTTGTTATCTTTTACCTTCTTTTCTTGCTCAGTTAGGTTAGAGGTGGTTTATCCATTTTATTGATCTTCTCAAAGAACCCATTATTTTTCTATTTCCTTGATTGCAGGCTGAATGGGGACTGAAGATCCCATTCTTAGCAGGGAAGGGCACCCCCAGAAAAAGGGAAATTTAAAAAGTAAGCTGAAGGAGTCGGAACAAAGAAAAGTTAGTTAATTTACCTTTAAGCTAGCCATTGCTAAATTTCTTATCTGAACAAGTTTCTGGCCTTTCCTAAAACTCTGGCTTATTGGGGATACAGCTTATACAAATACCCTGTCAAGTCTGGGAACACTCTGAGGAAAATAATGACCATAGAAGAGACCGTGGAAAGTCCTAGAAAAAGATACATCTTCTAGGTTGTTTCCTGCCCATTAAACAGATAAAGCAGATACCTGTCGTGGAGATTTGCATTTGTCTGGGGCAGGGACCAAGGGAACAGCTCAAGCCCTGAGATACGGACAGGAGGGCTTACATCCCTTATTGCAGAGGAAAATCCTCTGTGGTGATGAGAGGAGAATGCCTCTTTCCCACCGATTCCTCAGAGGAGATTAATGATAGTGGCATTTTACTCCACCGTGAACTAACGGAGTTTAACACCTCTCTAGGAATCTGTGTGTGTGACTCCAGACAGGAGGCTTCCTCCACACAAGGCTCAAGTTTCAGGTTCCTCAAAACTACTCACATCCTTAAAGTTAATAATAACAACAGTAGGAGCTGATATGCTAACTAAAACTGCTGGTGTCTTTGTTCCCTCCCTCAGCTTACTACCTGGGCAAAGAGAATTGAATAAAAGCTGAGTGGAACAAAGATTCGGGGCCACTCGTCAGAGCCTATAAATGGGCAGTGGTCCCTTGAGTTCCCACCTTTGAAAATTCTATTCTGTGTCTCATGTCTCTGTCTTTATCATCATTCCTAACTTTATACTTCTTCAGTCAGTTGCACCAGTTCCACAGGTCTTAGCAGACCCTGCCCCTGGGGCGGGGCCCCAACAATGATTTCCAATCTGATCTTATTGTTTCTTTTCTCTGCTTAGTTTGGTTTCATCTAGCTTTTTTTTTGAGACAAGGTCTCTGTTGTTCTGGGTAGAGTGCTATGGTGTCATAGCTCACAGCAACTTCAAACTCCTCAAGCAATCCTCTTGCCTCAGCCTCCCAAGTAGCTGGGACTACAGGCATCCACCACAACACCTGACTATTCTTTTGAGACAGGGTCTTGCTCTTGCTAAGGTTGGTCTGGAACTCCTGAGCTCAAGAGATCCACCCACATGCACCTCCCAGAGTGCTGGGATTACAGGCATGAGCCACCACACTGGCCTTTTTTCTAGTTTCTTAAAAGTACAACTTAGAACAGTAACTTAAGATTTCTTCTTTCCTAATGTAGGAAGATAGCACTATATATGTCCCACAAATTTTTTTGTTTTCATTTTCACTCACTTAAAAATCTTAATAATTTCTCTTTGGGGCTCAGTGCCCATAGCACAGTGGTTACAGCACCAGCCACATACACCAAGGCTGGCAGGTTTGAACCCAGCCCAGGACAACTAAACAACAATGAAAACTGCAATAAAAAGTAGCCAGGCATTATGGCGGGTACCTGTAGTCCCAGCTACTTGGGAGGATGAGGCAAGAGAATTGCTTAGGCCCAAGAATTTGAGGTTGCTGTGAGCTGTGACGCCGTGGCACTCTACCAAGAGCAACATAGTGAGACTCTGTCTCAAAAAATATTTTTTTCTCTTTTGATTCCTTCTTTGGCTTATGTATGTGTGTATTACAACTAGAAAAGATCATAAAGTTGCTTTTATTAAAAGATGCAGGAATTTTTAAAAGACAGTAACATTGATATTCTCAAAAACATGCTGACAAACTATTTCAAAGATGAGATATTGTTTAACACTTGAAATTCCAAAGAGAAAATATATTACAAACTAATGTTTCTGTTTTCTTATAGAGTAATTGCTGAAAGGAATATAGAACACACGACTTTTGCCAATTGTCACTTACAAAAACATAAAGCGGATCATAATCTGGAGAAACGGCTAATGCCTCAGGTGGTTTCATGTTTAAGATTGAAGTCTTGTCATATTTCTGAGGTGTGGAGTCCTGTTTTGGAAGGGCTATAATAGTGGTGACTTCATCCTATATAAGGACCAAGAGCAGTGTGTTAGTCTCGATGCTAGGATAAGAGGGGAAAAGTGAGATCAATTCTTGAAGGAGGGGTTGTGTTACCTCAGCTCCTTGCCTTAGGTCTCGAGCCAGCTTTTGAGGTATGTAACTTTTTGAACATTTGTGGGCAGAGAATGGCTGATACCTCTTAATTATGTATTGTTGAGGAACCTGAAGTGAAAGAAGATTGACTTCTCTTAAAAGCCTGTTACTATTTGGTAGGATCTACCTCTCAACAATAGCATTTCTGAGCTGCCTGATGGTAAAACTAAAAAAAGCACCACATTGTAGCCATCAGACTACAGCAATTGCTAGTTTGGATGGGCAGAGGACAGACTTCAGTGCATGATTACATCCCCATTCTGGGTTTCAGCACATATAAGCATTTATAATGACTCAACCACACCATGTGACTTAACTGTAAAAGTATAACAGAATATTTTTATTTTCATTTAATGCTTTACTCTCTAGTTATTTATTGGTTCTCCTCAGGGTTCCTGGAAAAATGTGAGGGCTTTCATGTTTGGTCTCCTTGAGAGACTCCTGCTCATTCATTCATTCAACAAACATTTGTCCAGAACCTCCAGGACTTCAGACAATATACAAGGCAATTGTGGACCCAGGCCAGGAAGAGCTCATAATAAATGGGGAACAACAAATAGTATACAGGTAAGAACTATGACAGAGAATTATGTATGAAATACTAGGTGATTCCAGCTGAGGAACCATAAAACTTCCATTGGGAACACGAGATGGTTTGGTGACAGTCAAGCTATTTTTCAATCTGAGCCCGTATTAGTTGACTCACTCATCTTCTCCATTAATGCAAACAAAAATAGAACCTAATGTGCTTTCCATTAAAATAAAAATATGCGTTGAAGTTCCAAACAAAAAATTTTTATTTTCAAAAACAGAAGTAGTCACATTCCTTGAGAAAGGCTAATTTTTGTCCACTTCATCTCGCATTTCTTCTTAAAGTTTCTAATTTATGCAGTTTAGACAGCTTCGCTCATGTTATGCATAATATATGCTATATCCTCAGAGTAAAGACCCTACTTTCCATATACCACATTAGGAAAAATGAATCTGTTGTACCTCCCATATACTGTAAAATAATAGCAGAAAAATCCACATGGTATGCTACACACTATAATCCATAATAGAACAAAATTAATAAAATAATGCAATTCAAATTCAAGAATATTTTGATCACAAGATAAGAAAATCAATTAGTTAGTACTATGTAACACATACAAAAAAAATACTATGTAACAGATCTGACCTGCAAATTGAAGAAAGAATAAGACTGCTGGATTTGAACGTCTAAAGATTTGATTGGGACTGGTCCAAGGCTATCAGGAGCCTAAAATGTGAAAAATAAAAAAAAAAATTAAAAAATGTTAAAAAAGGGACAGATAATCAACACTGAGAAAAAGTGTTTAGGCTTCTATTTCCATTACCTTTTTTTTTCTTTTTGTTGCAGTTTTTGACCAGGGCTGGGTTTGAACGCACCACCTGGGGTGGTGCCCTACTCCTTTGAGCCACAGGCACCGCCCTATTTCCATTACCTTTTAAAACACTATAATGACTAGTTTCACTTTCTCTCTCTTTTCTTTTCCTTTTTCTTTTTCTTTTTTGAGACAGAATCTCACTTCGTTGCCCTGGCATCATCATAGCTCACAGCAACCGCAACAGCCATAACAGCAGGCTATTTTTAGAGATGGTGTCTCACTCTTGCTCAGGCTGGTCTGGATTTGTGAGTTTAAGCGAGCCACCCGTCTTGGCCTCTCAAGAGTCCTGGGATTACAAGCATGAGCCACCGTGCCCTGGCCTTAATTTCACTCTCAAAGCAATCCCTTCCATGACCACAGTTGCTACTTGCTACTTTTTTTCTTTTTTTTTTTAAAAGACATAATCTCACTCTGTTGCCCTGGGAAAAGTGCTGTGGCATCATAGCTCACAACAACTTCAAACTCTTGGGCTCAAGTGATCTTCTTGCCTCAACCTCCCAAGTAGCTGGGAGTATGGGTGCCCAACACAATACTGGCTAGTTTTTCTATTCTTAGTAGAGACAGGGTCTTACTCGTACTCAGGATGATCTGGAACTCCTGAACTCAGGCGACTCACCTGCCTTGGTCTCCAGAGTGCTAGGATTACAGGCATGGGCCATTGCTCCTGGCCTCACAGTTGCTACTTGTTGAAGGCAGCCCTGGTCATCCCCTTTTCTTCATCTCTTAGTGTATGTAATTCTGTTTGTTTGTTTGTTTTTTTTCCTTCTGTCATGGAGGCTGCAATGTGTGACTCCTTTTCAGGCCTAAAAGATTTAGTCCTCCAGGTACTAGGAGTCTTTTCAATAGAAACAACTCTCATGGTCAGTTCTCAGGAGTTGCCTTGGCTGAAGGGAGCTGCCACAATCCAGGTCGCGTGTCCCTCCTGGGTAGCTCACCTCCAATGACAAATAGAAGCCAAGGTACAAATGCTGTGTCCTTCAGAGCTCCTCGTTTGCCCACTGGAGGCTTTTGTTGCGATGGATTGAAATCCTGCTTCCCTCTCTGTCCAGTCCTGCCCTCTGCTTGCCTTCCGCAGGTGCTAATCCCCAAAGCACTATCTAGAATCCCTCCCGCATGCTCATCTGCTTCAGATATTCCGAGAACCCGGAATGGTGCCTTGCATATGATAGGTACTCAGTAAATACCATACTTCATCTAATCTCATACACCATCATTAAACTGATATAATGAAATAATATAATATACCACCAAATACAAGACATTTCTCAATTTCAAAGATGCTAAGTGTAAACCCCACATCTTAGAATTGATGAAATACAGTATTTATTCTTTTTTTTAATGGACGGGAAGGGTGCCCACCTCCTGCCTCCCAGCCTGACAGCACCTACCAAGTCATTGGAGCCCTGAGGAGAACTGTGGGATGGGAAAGCAAATGGCAGCACATTCTTGGAGACGCGGTTGCAACAGTCATCCTGACTGATCTCCTGTAGCAGGAGTTTAGAGGAACTCTTCTCTGTGGGTAAAAAAAGAAAACAAGACTTTTAGGGGGTTCTTCGGGTATTTTTATGGGAAACCACCATCTTACAGTTATGGATTTGCCATCCACCAAGTAGTGGGTGTCTGCCACATGCCATAATGTGTAGGTATTTCTATGTTTTGTGTTCTCTTTGATCCTTACCTCAACCTCTTCTCAAATTTTTGAAAATTTTCCTTCATTTTTATTTCCCCAAAACCTGTATTTCCTAATTGAAACATCTTGGATGAATTCAGCAAAGAAAAAGGTTAAGTTAAGGGAGTACATGATGACCTTTTACATACATTCATACCTAATCCATAGGCAAATTTTACAATTGTTTTTGTAAGGAAGTGTTTCTTTATGAGAGACTTCCATACCAGAAATAACATAGGAGGAAAAAATCATTAAAATGCTATATAAGGTTTTTAAAAATAAAATACATCTGGATCTTAGTGGAAAGGTAGGGGAAAGTGTGATTGCTGTCTGGGGAGCAGGAGGGAGCCACGCCAGGCTTGAGGGCTCAGGCCAGGGCAGGAGGAAGTGCCCAGAGGATCAGGTCTGCACTTGAGCTTTAGATGGAAAAAATGTACATATATATATATATACATACTATATATATTTATGTATATATACATAATGTACATATATTTAGAGAGAAGATATATTTATGTGTGTGTATATTTGTATATATGTAAAATAGATAGATAGATAGATAGATAAACAGATAGATAGGATGATGATATGGCTTTTGGGCTCTCAGAAGCCACTGAGAGTGGGTCTCCAACAGCCCCAGCCAACCTGGGCATCAGAGAATGGGAATTTCTTTACACAGTAAAGATAGTAAGAGATTTCAAAGCTTAATGGGCCACAGTTAGACTGAGAAAACACCCAATTCAGCCAATCAGCAGGTATAAATAATGACTACGCTAGCCTCTCTGGTGGCAAAGAGGAAGCAGAGGATAGAAAACAGGAGGTCAAGCTATGGACAAACATCACAATGTCTAGGGCTGGTTGACCTTCTTTATTATCAACTGGGCAGGTATTCTGGCCAAACCTGGCATAGACACTTGCTTCACGTCACGTAATAGGCTGAGTAAAGGTGCCTGAAGATGTCTAAATCCCATGCCCTGCAGCCTGCAAGTATGTTATCTTCCACAGGAACAGGAACTTTGTAGATGTGATTAAGTCAAGGATCTTGAGATGGGGAGATTATTCTGGGTCATCCAGGTGGGCTTTATGTAGTCAGAGGGAGACACGAGGATCTAATTCAGAAAAGGAGATGTGATGGCTGAAGCAATAGGTAAGAGGGATGTGAGGAAGGGGCCAGGAGCCAAGGAGTGCAGGTGGACCCCAGAAGCTGGAAAGGGTGAGGAAACGGGCTTTGCCCTGGGAACACAGCCCGCTTGACCTCCAGATTGGTGACACGTTAAATTTGTGTTTTAAGTCATGTACTTTGTGGTGATTTGTTACAGTAGCAGTAGGAAACTAAAATGTGCAATTCACGAAAATATTTTATTTCTACACATCTATGTTCATTATAAAGAAACTGCCCATTCACAGGAATGACCACTCTTGGTATTGCTATACATGGCATCCATACTTTACCTTGTTCTGAGAATTGTTTTACTTGACTGATCTTTTTCATTACCATGTTTCTGTCCATTTTATGAACAGCAGCCAGCATTTTGAGTAATCGTCGGTGAACTATGATCTGGAATTGGAGAGTATAATGATGTAAAATTATTAATCGATACATGCTAATTTTGGTATTCAAGCTAATTCACTTTCCCCAAATGCAACTAAGGGCTGACATGATCACTTAAGTCTAATTCACAAGGAGAATGGCACACTTCCCTAGACTGAGGCTGCAGGCACTTCAAGGTCTGGGCAATGTTGACTTGTCTGAATATGAAAAAGACCAGGTTGTTGTCTGACCTTGATCCAACCAATTTAAGAGCCTCGAAGTTCTCATAATCTCCAGAGGGGGAAAAATGACTACATCCTTTTTTCTAAATATATTTGAATTGCTATTTTCAGAGTTGAAGGACAAACTACATAGGCAATTCTTTACCAATAGGACTGTGGATCATGGGCAATGCATACCACGAGCTTTGCAGTAAGAGCGGATGCTACTGCAGTGAGTGCTCGTGTTCCCAGAGCACCTCTTTCTACTTTATTCTGTGTAAGACTCTTTCACTTTGCAAGGACCACGAAGCAGCTACTCTGTGCTCAGCTCCATCTGAGACACTGGGGATACTGTGAGAAGCAAATAAATGCGCCCCCCTACACAGAGCTCACACTCCAAGTGTATACACGGGGAGCCTGGGTGACAGGACAATAAACAGCTACACACATAAACCAGGCAAACACCGTGGAAAAACAATATGAGGAATGGGGTACGTGCACAAGGGCAACTGATAGGACAACCACAGGGCTGGAAAGATAGTGAGGGATGGCTGCTGGCAGGTGAGATTCGAGGTAAGACTTGAATGACAAGGGGACAATGATATTAATATAAGATCTTAGCAAGAGGGTTCTGAGCAGAGGAGACAGCACAAGATGCTGATGTAGGAACCAAGGAGACATGCTTAGGGGACAGAGAAACCCAGCGTGACCTGGGAGCCTTGATGAAAACCGTGCATTTAATTCTAATTGTGAAACGAAGTCTTTGGAGGGTTTTGGCGACAGTGAGGGAGGGAGGTACTGTGATCTGCCCTCTGTAAGCTTTTCAGATGCTACTCTGGCTGCTGTGCTGGGACTAGAAGCAGGGACACATGTGGCAGTGGTCCAGGCAAGAGATGCTGGGTGTCTGAGCTGTGGCTGCAGCTGGGGAGATGGCAGGACGTCTCTGGTGGGGGACATACTGGCACACAGAACTCTCAGTACATGCTGTGGAATATAAAGAAGACCGGAGCCATCATTCAGAATAAAACACGTCACTGCTGACACCCCTCTTTTCAAGCTGGAGGGCCTGCTGCAGAGGGGCTAAGGTGGCCTCACGGGCGACATGGCTACGCTTTCCTCCCTCAGAGCACAGCTTGTGCTGCCTTCTTCCTTGTGCCAAGCGTCTTGCAGTTGCCCCTATCCTGCACGTATGTGGAGACACCCAGGCAAAGCCTCACCAGGGACGCTGGCTCTACAGGGTCTTGGAAGCTGGGAACAAGCCTGCTGTGTTTGGAAGAAGACCAGGACCGGGACAATGTGGAGGACAGTAGGAAGCTGGAGATGTGTGACCAAGGGTCTCCTTACGCCCCGGTTGGCATTAGAGGCTCGGAGGCCTTCATTTTTCTCTTGATAACAGGAAGATGCTGGAGGCTAGACATGTGCTCTGTAGGAGAGCAGTGTGAGGATGAGGAAGTTAGGCAGGAGATGACACCTCTGAGGGCAAAGCCTGAGCTTGGATGTGAAAGAAAACACCTTCCAAGAATTCTCAATTATTCTCCCTAGAAATAACTGATCAACATCCCATTGCTCTAGAGAAATATATACCGAGAGAATTGAAAACATGTCCACAAACTTGTACACAAATGTTCATAGCGGCATTACTTGTAATAGCCAAAAGGCGAACACAAGCAAAAGGTCCATCAACTGAGGAGTAGATAAAGAAAAAGTCATCTATTCAAGACTATTATTCAGCCATAAAAAGGACTGAAGCACTGATACATTCTAAAACATTGTCGAAATTTGAAAATTTTTTCTTTGTTTGTGTTTTTGTCACCCTTGGTAGAGTGCCGTGAAGTCACAGCTCACAACAACCTTCAGCTCTTAGGCTTAGGCGATTCTCTTGCCTCAGCCTCCCAAGTAGCTGGGACTGCAGGCACCTGCCACAATGCCTGGCTATTTTGTTGCAGTTGTCATTGTTGTTTAGCCAGCCCGGGCCAGGTTCAAACCCACCACCCTCAGTGTATGTGGCTGGCGCCATAACTACTGTGCTATGGGTGCTGAGCCAAAACTTGAAAATATGTTAAGTGAGAGAAGCCAGTTACAAAAGGCCACATATTGAATTTTTTTTCAATTTTTAGTTTTTTAGAGACCTGGTCTGGCTATGTTGCCCAGGCTAGAGTGCAGGGGCTGCTCATAGGCACAATCTCCTGTGCTCATAGGCACAACACGGGAGTTCTGAGCTGGGTCTGCTTCTGACCTGGGCCAAATCACCCCTCCTTAGGCAACCTAGTGGCCCCCTGATTCTGGGAGGTCATCATATTGATATTGAACATAGCCCAGATACCTGATCAATATAGCACACCACACAGCAGAATTCCTGGACTGAAGTGATTCTCCTCATCTAGAGTAGCTGTTTCTACAGGTACCTGCCACCCCACCCAACCTAGTACTTAAAGTGATGGATGTGGTAATTACCTTGATTGGATCTTTATACACTGTGCTCCATAAATATGTACAATTATTATGTGTTAACTATAAATTTAAAAATTAACCAAGTTTTAAAAAACCACTTATTGTATGATTCCACTTATATAAAATGTCCAGAACAGGCAAATCCATAGAGACAGAAAGTAGATTAGTTATTGCCAGGGACTGCGGGAGGGACGGGGTGACTGCTAATGGGTCCTGAGTTTCTTTCTGGGGTGATAAAAATGTTCTAAAATTAGGCAGCGATGATGGCTGCCCAACTCTGAATATACTAACAACTAGTAAATTGTGCATTTTACAAGGGTGAATTTTATGGCCTGTGAACTGCATGTTAATAAAAATGTTATAAAAAGCCCACCGCTTGATTTCCTCATGCTGATGAATAAACAAATCAAAATTTCAATCTAGTGCTGAGACTTACCTTGCGTGCTGCTTGTTGAAACCGTCTTTGTGCCCGGAACCTGCTGACCCAAGTATTATTCATGAGTGGGTCAAAATTAGGATGAAATTCCTCGATTTCCTTTGAACATAAAATATAGGCATATCTTACATTTAAATTTTAACTCCTGGAAATTAAACAAATTTAACTCCCGGCATTTAATAAAAATGTTTTAGACTTGTATCCCAAATCAAGTTATTATTTTTTTTCTGCCATTTAGTAAGTATTTATTAAGCACTTTTAGTGTATGTACCATTATAGGGAATACTCTTGAGTTAGCGGCCAAGAGTGAAAGATGGGATTTGTGTTTTGAGAAACTTATAGACTAGGGTGGCGCCTGTGGCTCAGTGAGTAGTGAGTACTGAAGGTGGCAGGTTCGAACCCGGCCCCCTGACCAAACTGCAACAAAAAATAGCCAGGTGTTGTGGCAGGTGCCTATAGTTCCAGCTACTTGGGAGGTTGAGGCAAGAGAATCACCTAAGCCCAAGAGCTGGAGGTTGTTGTGAGCTGTGACTCCACAGCACTCTACCAAGGGTGACAAAGTGACACTCTGTCTCTCTCTCTCTCTAAAAAAAGGAAACTTCTAGACCAATTAGATGAGCTCCAGTAAACACTTGTGACCCCCCAGGGAAGAAGAATAAAGCCCCAGAGGACTCCATGCCATGTGGTAAGGAGGCCTGCTTAGGTCAGCCCTTCGGGGCCTGGGCACCCGTGTGGTAGGTCAGTAAATGAAGGAGGAGGGAAGGGTGCCCAGGGGTGTGGTGAGGTCAGCCAGAGCCCCAGGCACTGCAAGTTCTTGACTGGGGAAAAAACAAGAGGAAAAAGGCATCAGCAATCCACCAGTCTGACACTGGCTTACGCAGCAAACTTCAGAGAAGAGGCAGGAGGGGGAGCTACAGGGACAAAATCCTACTGGATTGGGCACCACGAGACACGAAGGGTGGATTCTGTCTGGCCTTGTGGAAGAGCTACCGGTGAGACCGTGGCCAGATCGAATGTAGAGGAAGAGGGGTAGAGAAAAGAAGTAAAGACAACTCAGACTTGGCAAACTCAGCAAAGAAAAATGAGAACGATAGAGGGGGAAATTAGGAAGAGTGTCTTTCATTGTTAAAATTAAAAATTGGAGTTTAAACCAGAAACTATTACATGACAGAGGATACTCAGTGGAGGGGATGCTGTCTCCTTTTTGCATTTGAGGACACTGAGGGGCCACAGCTAAGAGGTTGGTCCCAGGTCCCATATCTGCAGTAGAGCTGGGAGCAGGACTCTGGCTTCTGACTTCTGGTTTTGTGTCCTTTCTACCAACATAAGGAGGTAATAAACAGAAGTCCAGGAGCCCACCTTGAGGACCTGCAGACAGGGGCTCAGAGACTAAAGAGAAACAAAAAAAGGGGACCAAAAAAGAGAAAGTAGAGAGGGGGGAGCCACAGTGTGCAACGCTGTTAGTTTCAAGAGAAACATTATTTACAGATTTTGATTCTTTACTTGTGATGACATGATAAAAAAAAAAAACACTCTGAAAATATAAGCATATTAAAAAAATTAAATCTCTTGGTAAAAAGATTTCCATAGATTTCTTTTAGTGTTATTAAAAATTAGCATTTAAAGAGCAGCCAGTAATTAGATTCCAAATAAAGGAAATTTACTCACCTCTGCTAAATCCCGAATGACCCGTTTGTTGCTAACTTCTGTCTTGAGTCGGTAGAATTCCTCATCCAAAATAGGATCTCCTCTATCTAACTGTATTTTTAATGATCAAAATAATTAAAATTAAACACAAATGCAAAAAATGCTGTTTCTTTTTGGTAGAAAAAGAAAAAGTAGGTAGAAACCTACTTAGTCAGTTGGCTAGATCTACCCAGGGAGCTCCCTGCTGGGAGTGCTAGAGAGGCGGGGAGTTAAAATGATTGTTAAATTCTCTTAAGTTTAGACACAGAGAACTTGGACAGAAGTGCAGGCTCAATACCTTGTTCTCCTAAGTAAAGGATAGCTCTGGAAATTATTTCCACAACACTTAAAGTTCACAGAAAGGATTTTAGGAAACTGTGCTATTATGGCAGTATATAGATTTCACCAAAAAGAAATGTAATGTCCCAATGAAGTTTTTAGCTCCTCGGGAAGCTAAAAAGGCACGTGGTGATTCTGCCCCTTTCTGGGGTGCAGGACTGGTCAGTTCTTTCTGGGCTGGAAAGACACCTGCCCCTTCCCTGAAGGGAGGGGTTCTGGCTCACTTTCCTTCCTGCTCCTCCTGCCTAATGGCTTCTGGGCTCTCTTTCCTAGTCCCAGGACCCACCAGGGATTCCTGGGCTGGGCTGGCTGGGTGAGGATCCGTGTCTACGCAGCCTGCCCCCGTGGACAGAGCACTGCCCCTCTGCAGGCTGTGCTACTGCTTGCCTGTCTGCGGGCTCTCCTGTCTGTGAAAATTAGCTTGGCTCTTAAGCACACTGCTCAAAATCATTTTGAAAGGCCTAGTTGGAAGAAACCTATCCTGATCACGACATTAACACCTTATCCAGAAATAAGAGAGGTGTGTTATCATCCCCAGGGTGGTGGGCTGTCTACCTCTGACTTACATGTATCAGGAAGCTGAGTTTGAGATTAAGTTCAAAGTACAGATTTCATGGGGAGGACCCAGACACCCCCACCACCACCACTGAGAGTAAAATAAAACAGGGAATTTAAAGAAGAGATTGGCAAACAGAGCATTAGCGAGAATAAAGATAGCATAATATCTGTATTAAGACTACATGACAAACACTTCCGAATTTAATGTTATTTATCATCTCCCTAAGTTTTTGAGGGTTTGTGCCATCCAGCTATGATGCCAACTCCCTCCTTCCCCTCGTTTCTCTTTTTCTTAGCTTTCTGCACATGCCTTGGCTTTCAGGTGTTCCCTGCCACGACTTAGCTGCCAGATGAAATCCCCAGGACACAAAGAATATGGTTCCTGCTACACTTATAGGGTCCCCAACATACCAGGGCCTCAGGAGTACCTGCTCATCCTCCCTGTCCCGTGAGCAATGCTAAGGATGTGACTGTGCCTTTCCTTCAAATGCTGGCGACCACAGCCTAAACCAGGGGTCCTCAAACTACAGACCGCGGACCACATGCGCCCCTCCCCCAGGACATTTATCTGTCCTGTTTAGCAGCGGACTCATCCCAGGCCGCAAAATCTGTTAGCGGAAAAACCATTGGTTGCATTCCCAAATAAAACGTGTGGATTCACTGGAAAAGTTGCGAAAGGAGTTCCAATTTAGTTTTAAAGAGCTTCATCTCCATGAACAGGGCATACAGCTTTTCCATAACCCATTTTCTATTGGCATTGAAAATGTGGAGGTCAGTCCCTGAAGTCACCGCCCCGGCCTCCAGCACTGCCTCAGGTCGGCGTCTCCTGCAGGCGGGAGCCCGGCGCTGACGGGTGCGGCAGGGGTGGCCCAGTGCTCTTGCAGCTCCGGCTTTCCGGCTTCTCCATGGGACTGGCCTGTGGCACCCAGATGCTCTAAGAACGTTTCCACTGTTGCTCGGAGAACACACGCAGTGGGATTCAGAATTCCTGGAGAATTGCCTTTGTGAGAAGCTGGAAGTATTTCTTTAAATTCCATCTCTTAGTTTTTCAAAGAAACCATGAACATTAGGAATGAAGAGTTTGACTGCCACTTGCTTGATGAAGGTTTTACTGCCAAGGACATTCTGGACCAAAATATCGATGAGTTTCCTCTTCTGATGATAAGGATGCCTTCTATGTAGCAGACCTCGGAGATGTTCTGAAGAAACACCAAGGATGGCTAAAAGCTCTTCCTCGTGTCACTCCCTTTTATGCAGTCAAATGTAATGACAGTAGAGCCATTGTGAAGACCCTTGCTGCTTTTGGGACAGGATTTGACTGTGCTAGCAAGACTGAAATACATTTGGTGCAAAGTCTCAGGGTGCCTCCAGAGAGCATTATCTATGCAAATCCTTGTAAATAAGTGTCTCAAATTAAGTACGCTGCCAATAATGGGGTACAGATGATGACTTTTGACAGTGAAGTCAAGTTGATGAAAGTTGCCAGAGCACATCCAAAGGCCAAGTTGGTTTTGCGGATTCCCACTGATGATTCCAAAGCAGTCTGTGGCTATGACCTGCCAGAAATGCATGTGGGCGACTGGATGCTCTTTGAAAA
>CAUYON010130360.1:0-10229 GCA_963573935.1 Arctocebus calabarensis | reverse complement strand
AAAGTTTCTGAGTGAGTTTACTTTTGTGGTGGATAATTGCACTGATCATTATGGAGGATAGGTCTGAGAATATACTGGAGAACTGATTTCATTATGGCAAATTTCTTAAACATGAGAATGTCATTAAAGTATTTAATTTCTCCATCATAAATTAAACTCAGTTTAGGTAGGTACAGGATCCTATTTTGTTTTAGGAGATTAAAAGTTGATGACCACCCTCTTCTAGCTTGAAAGTTTTCAGCAGAGAGATGGGCAGTCATTCTAATGTTCTTCCCCTTGTAGGTTATGGTTTTCTTACATCTGGCTGCTTTCAGAATTTTCTCCTTCATGTTAACTTTAGTGAAGTTAATTATGATGTGCCTGGGGGATGTCTTATTGAGATTGAGTTGTGCTCACTTTCTGACACTGTCTGCTATCTGAATTTCAGAATCTCTTGGCATGTCTGGAAAGTTCTTTATCATAATCTGATGAAGAGCCTCTGTGCCTTGTGAAGCTACTTCTTTGCCTTCAGGGATCCCTATAAGGATTGGATTTCTTCAAATTATCCCAGAGCTCTCTGAGAGAATGATCCGTTTTTGCTCTCCACTTCTCTCCTCTTTGACAGTTTGGGGGTGTTCAAAAGCTTTGTCTTGGATCTCAGAAATCCTTTCTTCTGCCTTCTCCATTCGTTACTGAGGGATTCTACTGTATTTCTCATATCTTGGAAGGCTGCAACTTCTTTTCTCAATGTGTCTAAATCTTTGGTGATTTTGTCTTTGAATTAATTGAATTATTGAATTATTTGAATTATTAGAATTATTCCCAGAATTTCTAATTCCAACTTTACTTCCATTCTGTTGATCTTACTTGTCATCCAAATTCTAAATTTGATTTCTGACATCTCAGCCATCTGTTTGTGAATGGGATCCTCTGGTTTGGCTACTTTGTCATTCCTTTAGGGAGTTTAACTGTTCTGATTGTTCATGTTGCCAGAGTTTTTCCTCTGATTCCACCCCATGATTGTTTTTCACTGTTTAGCTAGATGAGCAGGTAAAGTAAAATTGGATTAGAGACTTCTGAGTTTTTGTTTGACCAGCCCTTTACCAAGGAACTGGGACTGGTGACTGCAGGTTTTCCTCTACAACTTTGCAAAGGACATGCATAATACTAAAGCATGTGACTCTAGCAGCCTGCATGGTATAGTGGGGGTAGGTGGCTCTGTCTTATATTCAGATGATCTCTGTCCACTCCTAGTGAATCAGTGACTCTGAGTTGCAGTCTCAGCTTTGGTGAAATATAAGCAACTAGGACATCACGTCCCCCATAGTTAATACCTGGAAGAGGAAAATCAAACCTTCCCACTACAACAAAACTGGGGTACCTCCTTGGAGGGTCCTCAGGTGATTTGCCCAGTTCAAGAATTTCAAACCAATTGTCCCAGACAGCATCCACTTTCTTGCTGGAGAGGTCAAAAAGTCTCCAACAACTAGATATTAGGAGACTACTGGTAGCTCAAGCATGGTTTGAGCATCTCTGGTGCTCCAAGGAGTCAGAAAGGCCCATCCAGTAGAAGGTTTGGAACAAGATGGTTGATGCCTCTTTCCTCACCTTGTTCACCCTTCACCACTGGACTCTGGTAACCCCAGTCTCTGATAACCCCAGTTTCTGGTAGCTCCACTCACAGTCTCTTTTAACCCAGTTTCTGTGCCCCGGTTCTGTTCAATAAGCAAATGTGCCAGGGCTATATGCCTGCCAGAGGCAAAGTAAGGTCACTGCCTCCTCATGGTTACCATCCTCTGCCACCATCCAGCAGGGGAAGCTGAAGCCTGCCTGCCTTAGGTGCTCAATGGCAGCTGGAGGAAGATCCACCTGAGTTCAATCTAAACCTGAGGATATCCAGTTAGCAAAAGAATTTCTCCCTCAGCCACTGCACCTTTGTTGCTGCTGTTCTGCAGCTCTGGTATCCCTATAGAGTGTGGTCTTGTTCCCTCTGGCAGACCACCAAGCTCGGGAGATGACTCTCCAAAATTATACCCTGATAGGATCACTCTATTAATGCTGATGTTGAGTGGGAGGTATCTCCTCTTGGGTTCATGCACCTCAGCAGTTCCCAAGTTGCCACCTGTAGTGCAGAGACCCAAGCATCTGCCCGCTGCTGAGATACAGGTTTTCAGAGCTGGGTCAGTCACCTTTCCCTTTATGTTTTTCTGTACTGTTATTGGATTAAATGATACAGCACAGCTGCACTACCTCTGTCTATGCAATGCCCAGTCCTAGCCAAAAAATGCAGAAATTCTGGTCTCTGCAGAATTCCAGACCACCAGGCCAGGGGGGAAGTGTAGAGTGGAAGTACAAGGTGGCAAGGAAAATAATTGTTCAAATTTCCTGCCAGACAAGGGAATTCCTGGGCTCATAGCAGGGCTCTCTGGAGAAGGAGTCTCAGCTTCCAGCAATTCCTTCTGGTGGAGTGAGGGAGGAGAGCCTCAGTTCATTGCTCATTAATAGAGATCCCACAGCAAGCAAGAAACTCTCTTAGGGGAGGGAATGGACACATGTCCTCTTTGAGATGAGATCTATACCTGAAATTTGTTTCCTTGGAGTCAAAGCTTGCCTCGGGAGGGAAGACATGCAATTATCTATCTTTTCTCTCAGTTTGGCTCCCCTCCTTTGGCATTGTTGGGTTCTTTCTGGCCATTATCTCTCTCTCTTTGGACTGAAGCATCTGATGATTAAGGAGAGCTGGCCTAAACATCCGTCCCATCTGCCATCATGCTCCACCTCCTCCTGTGAAATTTCTCAATATGAATATTGGCTCAATTGATAGTATCTTATCAGTCATGTAGGCATTTATTGTTCTTCTTCATTCTTGCTTTTTTTCTCCTCTGAGTGGATTTTTTTTTTTTTTTGAGACAGAGTCTCACTATGTCATCCTTGTTAGAATGCTGTTGTGTCACAGCTCACAGCAACTTCAAACTCTTGGGATTAAGTGATTCTCTTGCCTTAGCCTCCCAAGCATCTGGGACTACAGGGGCCCACCGCAATGCCTGGCTATTTTCTTGTTGCAGTTGTCATTGTTGTTCAGCTGGCCCAGGACAGGCTTGAACCCACCACCCTAGGTGCATGTGGCTGGCACCATAACCACTGTGCTATGTGGGCACCGAGCCTGAGTGAATATTTTCAAATGACTTACCCTTGAGTTCCCAAATTCTTTCTTCTGATTGATTAAATCTATCATTATTCTCTATTGTACTTTCCATTTAATTTATTTTTTTATTCTTCAATTCTAAAATTTCTGTGTGGTTCTTTTCTATGATCTCTCCTTATTGAACTTCTTTTTTAATTTTTTTTTCTGTTTTTCTGATTTTATTGACTTAATCTGTATTCTCTTATAGCTGGTTAAGTCTCTCTAAAATAATTATTTTGATTGTTTTGTCAGAGAATTAACAGATCTCTGTTTCTTTGGGACTGATTACTGGGATGCTAATGGGCCCCTTGATAGTGTCATGTTTGCATCATTTTTTTGTGTGTTTTTAAAGTATGCATTGGTGGCTTCACATTTGAAGAAGAAATCACATTCTCCAGTTTCTACTGACTGTTTTGGGAGAGAAACACTTTTACCAAACAGCCTGGCTAGTAATTTTTAGGGTCTTCCTTAATTTTTTTTTCCTGTGGATGTTCCCGTCCATAGTTCCTATTTCCATACTGGGGGTAATTTTAAAGATGTTATACCTTCTCTAGAACTCACAGATCAGGTCTGGGGCTGACCACTTTCTGATTCTTTTTACTAGAACAATGCCCTGAAAAGCTCAAATTTCTGTCTTCTCCCAATCCTGCATCATCAAACTGGCTGTCTGCACAAAACAAGTGCACTCTCTGACCACAAGGACATATTCGGCAAGCTGGACTAAGTATAGGGAGTAGAGTTGTGTACAGCCAGTTGTGAGGAGAGCCATAGGTAGGATGTTCTGGATATTCTATGTCATTCATGGGAAGGCTTCCTACTGAGTCTATTGAGGTTTTGCAGCTTCTCTTTTGTGTTGCCAGCCTTACTTAATCACTGAGATTTGCTGACCAGCCCAGTATGAAAATCATTTGAGTATCATCTCACATGGAATCTCACTAATGAGCCTCTTACTTTTTCTTGTGGGAGATTCTGTGGGCCAACAAAGTCTCTTTCAGGATTGACCTGTAATACCTGAGGGGCATGGTCCTTTGTGTAAAGTGAAACTGTTCCTCTTACTCTCTTTAATACTTCTATTCTCAGATATTTTGCTCCAGTGATATGCTGGAACTTTGCTGAATTGCTGAAATCCTACAAAGTTACCCTTGTCTGTAAATCATTGTCAAAATTAATGCTTTACAGGAGGTTGAGGGGAGAAATCTCCTGTTCTGCCATGTTGATGACCTCCACCCTTCTCTAGCATTGACCTACAATTTGAGTGTTTGGCCAGAGCTTATAAGAGGTGAGTCTTATGTAAGAGGAAGTAATAACCCAAATTTCAGTTACTATTCAAGACATAGCTACTTTTATGGATAAGATAAATCCTGACTCAGAGCTGCATTTATCATTGGCTTTTTAAAAATCCCATTAAACAGAAGACATCAATAGCAATTTTTTTTAACCTAGAGTAATAGTACTATATCTTCCCAGTATTCACCATGAGCTAAGAAAATTCTCTATCTTTGTATCATAATTAAATCTCTTTGAATAGTATAATCACCTTACCCTCCCATGGAATATCAAACTGACTCTTTTATGGATTGATCTGTTAAAATGACACCTGTTGAGGATGAATTACAAGTATTCTAGATGTTGAATTAAGACACGTATGTGTGATAAACCTTCTAAAAATGTACCCAAGTATTTGAGGGTGCAGTGGTCTGGGATGTACAGAAAAGTTGCTGCACCACGTATTATTTATCTCTATGTCTAATGGACCTCTGAATTTTGGAGGGAATTCATTCCACATTGTGTGTGTTGGCTGCATCCATTGATGATATAATCCCTCAATTATCAGCTTTAAGTGTGTCCCAGACAAGAACCTTTTTTATTTCTTCAGTTAATCTATGCTTCAGATTTAATAAGGCTTCAAAGTACACTAGAGGAGAAAAATCTCTCCAGTTGGCACAATTGTAAGCAATCTATCTGATGATCCACATTTCTAGCAGAAGTGCTGAATTACGCTATTTGATGCATCTTGCTTGATGATCAGAGACTTGAAAAATTTTACAATTTAAAGATTGGTAATAAGGAACTTTTGTCCTACTTGAATAGTCATGGATAGATTCCCTCTAAAAAGGAAATTCAGTATTAAGGTGGCATGATGAGTTCTATTTTGTGGAAATCCATTTTTTTCTATAGATATTCCAATGCTTGCTCATGGGCTCATAAACAAATGACCATTGTAATATGTCTAGAGATTGCACTTGTGCCCAACAAAATGGACTTTGCCTTCCTGAGACAATTCTGGCTGTTGACTTTTGAATATACAGTTTATCTAAACCAAGAAGAAATGGTTCATTTTATGTGTCAACCTGGCCAGACTATGGTGCTCAGCTGTCTTCTGCTAAACTTGTCTAGATATTGTTGTAAAGGTATTTTTTTAGATGTGATTAATCTGTTCAATCAGTAAAGATAAATTGAAGCAGATTATCCTCCATAATGTAACTGGGGCTTGTCCACTCAGTTCAAGGATATAAGAAAAGAAACAGATTTCCCAAAGAAGAAGGAATCCTTCCTCAATACTGTAATGTGAAAGCCTGCTTATCTTGTCCTATGGATATTAAACTCAAGATGAAAACATCAACTTATACCTGAATTTTCAACTCTTCACCTGAATTTTAAACCTTCAGCCTATCTTTGAGACCTACAAACTTGCCAGCCCCCACAATTCATAATTCCTGACAATTGCATGGACTAATTCCTTAAAATAAATCTCAGATTTTCCCAATATTCTGCTCTCCCCCATCCTTCTATCTTCCTCTCTCCATATACATCTTACTGATATTCTTTCTATATAAAACACTGACTAGTATAGATTTTGTTACTCAGAGTGTTGATAATCAGTTTTCTAAATTTGTTCTGAGGTTTCTGGAATTGGTGCTCTAATCTTATCATATTTAAAGGCACCAAGGACTCTTATTTCCAAGAGAAAAGAGGTTATTAGTTCATGGCAAGATGTGACAATAGAGATGCACAGAACATAATTAGATACTCTTATTCAAATACTTGTAAAAGGCAAGATCTTATATGAGCATGTATTTGATACCTTCAAATATTTTTGTCAAACTAACATGTATAATGAGATTGGCTGGTTACTCTTAACTGTACCAGGCAAAGGGATGAATGAAAAGGATAAGTCCAGGAATTCTAATTCCCAGCTCAGGTACTGCATAAATGCCTTGAAAGCTTTTATGTCTGCCCTGAAGGAAAGTTAACATCTTTTGTGGCTGCAGAGCTTATGTTTCTGAAAACCAGACCCAAAACTTCATGCTGCAAGTGGATGAATAAAAAAGAAGAATGAATCCCTAACCTTAAAGGATGTCTGCTCTGAAAAATAAGAGCATTGGTTAAGAAATGAACAGAACCTAAAACTGAAATGGGGCATACGAGAAAACCCTTGTGAATCTGGGGACACTAAAATCCTAAATTTTGATGAGACTTCTTTGCCACAAAAAGGAAAAGGGGTCTTTTCATTTCTGTGTGAGGGATTAACTCTCCTTTGTCTGAGGAACTTGTAATGTTCTCTCTTTATTAGTTGTCACATAAGACAGTTTTGAGTGGTCTCAGGACCCACCCCCCCATCACTCTTCTTTTCGTGTTGAACTATAACTAGACTTAAGTCTCTGAGGTTTTTTGAAGGTGAACTACAAAGTGTGATCCATGAGGATGTATATTACACTCCAAGGGAGCTACATGATTTTTTTTCCAGTTTAAAAAGATAGAAATGCAGGGAATATGTGTAGGAATGGATTTTAAGGGGTATTGGTGGAAGAAATATATATTTAGAGCAAGCTAAATGTATTGACATAGGCTTACTAAGAAGAGATTTGGGTTTTAATGTTGCAATTTGAATGTTAGAAAGGGCTTGAACTTATTTGGTTGATTGGCTGAAACATCAACTGAAAGGTGGCCTCCCCTAAATGAAGTTGAAATACACTTTCACGGATGGTATCCAAAGGCTTGAGGAGACTTGTGTGTTAGAGGGGATTGCTCATGTAAGATCTGCTCATTTACCCTAGGAGAGGGGTGCATGGGACACACCTTTTACCACCACTATGAGAAACTAATTTGAGAGAACTGTCCCACTATTTGTGAGAGCTATGTGCTTGCTCTTTTTGTAAATCAGAAATTACAGTGGGAATGCTGCCAGTAAAATGTTAGCTATGTATTTAATCCTTGTTTATTTAACTAAACAGAGTTGCTATTTATAACCTCAGTTTTCTACTTTCTATTTCATGTTCCCTTCACCCTCAGTCAGCATCTAAGCTGTTAAGAGAGTTTTATATGACAGATTTAGCTCAACCTGCATTCCAAATAGGGCTGAGCTCTTGATGATTCTAATTCTACTGGAATTAACTCTTAGCCAACAGGTGACATACCTGAACCCGCAGTGGGCGGTTTCTAGAGGGATGAGATAGGCTACAATGCCACTGATCCCCTTCCAATACAACGTCTCATTTATTTTTCAGTGAAATAATTTCCTTGTTCATAAATATCACTTGGTAGCACAGTGGTGGTAAGACATTTTAGCAGCTGGCAGGGGGATCTTTTCTTCCTCCTTCAGCTTCTGTTGGCTCCAGGCTTTTCTTATTTTTTTGCTACATAATCCCAACCTTTCCCTGTGACTTCATATCACCTCTGTGTCTGTGACTTTTCTTCTATCTCTTATAAGAACACTTGTCAGAAGATTTAAGGTTTACTTGGATACTCTTAGATGATCTCATCTCCAATTTCTTACCATAATCACATGAGCAAAGACTTTTATTCCCACTTAAGGCCACTTTTACAGGCTCATGGTGCTAAGAGGGATATCATTTGTTTTATGTGGCCACCAGTAGGCTTACTATATTCACCTATTTTCTTTGTTTTTGTATCAAGACTTCACTCCATGTTAGTACTGAGCAGTATTACATGAAATAAATATACTGCTCTCTGTTTATACATTTGTCTTTTGATGGACATTTGGGTTGCTTCCAATTTATGGCTGTTGGGGAAAAAAAGTTGCTGTGAACATTTGTAAAGAAGTCTTTGTGTGGACATGTGTATTTCTCTTGTGCAAATGCCTTGAAGGAGAAACCATCTGCAAATCTCCTGAGTTTTCTCTGTGTAATCCTCTCCCCTGCAGATTCTAGACTTCTTCTAGTTTACCTGTAATTTAACTTTTATCTCTTCACATCTTGCAGAATTCTAGGCTCTGTTTGGGTGCCCATCTCTGCACTGCACCCTAAAGGTTCTCTGAAAGCAGCAGGTGGCTCCATCCTAGTTTCATCTTCCTTGCTGTCAGGGATCACTCACCTATTATGCCTGTTGTCAAATGACTATATATTTTGGGTTTTATATATTTTGTCTGTTTTTTAGTTAAGACAGGAAAGTAAATATGTTACCTACTACTCTGTCACGACTGGAAGAATAACTCTGCTTTTATATATATTTTTATATATATATATATTTTTTTGGTTTAGAAAGTTATTTTCCTGGTCAGAAAAGATATGCACAATTAGATTCACTAGAGCATTTATGCCAACTATTTTTTGGTTCCTAAACATTAAGTCATATTTTTTTGGAAATAGTTATCTTCTAGTCAATCTTACTGAAGACCTCTTTAACATCTTTCCTTTCATTCCTGGGAAACCTCAGCTCATCTTAGGTTTTTGCCTTCCTGACTCAGCTTTTATAGGTTTTTCCTTTCTGTGCTCGTGTGTGTGTGTGCACCACATGCATTTATGTGTGTATGCATGTGTCAGTGTAGTATTTTTATTGAAGGTTTTAAAGGGGAATGGAAATTTATATTTCACAGGGGTATCTTTTCATTGAGTTTTCTTTGTTGAATTATTACTAATTTTCTCACTAAATAGGAAACACAAAGCAAGATTTCATTTGAATACCTTTTAAGCAAAACAGTATGTTCACTGGATTATGCCTCATTATTTGGTTTGATTATATACATTAGCAAATTTACCAGGAAGAATACCCAAGGCCTTACTAAAATCAGCTCTTATTGTTTCTGAAGATAATCTCTAACGTAATAGCATTGGAGTATCTTTGTGAGATGTTAAAAATGAACATTCTCTTGGGAAATCTAAAATAGATTCATTTTTTTCAAATCCCAAAGAGTAGTAGTTTAAATAAAATTACTTGTATTTATTTATAGACTCTGAAAGAAAAAAATGTCAAAAGCAAATCTTTGGGTTATGGTAAGTGATTGATTATACTCTATGTGCTTATGTGTTTCAATGTACATACATGTGCAAGTATGAATATATACACTTCTTACATAATTATGTGCAGAAGTAAATAATATATTAAATAAATAATTACAAATACTTAAATGCTTTTTGACACTTACGACAGGAGCTTCTTAAAATACATTCTCTTTACAGTCATGTGTGCATGTTGATTGATGGTGGATTACATAATGACAGTGGTCCCATAAGATTATAATTCAGTATTTTTACTTTACCTTTTCTATTTTTAAGTATGTTTAGATACACACATACTTACCATTGTATTATGATACAATTGCCTACCGTATCTGGTAGAGTGACATACCATGGACTCTGGGTATGCAGTGGGCGATGCTGTCTAGATTTCTGTAGGGACAGTCAATGACTGCACAGAGATGAAAATGCTGAATGACACATTGCTCAGAACTTATCCCCATTGTTAAGAGAAGCATGCATGTGTGGGCAAAGTACACGTGCAATTAACATAACCGCTAATGTATTTATGAATGTATTGTACTAAGTGTGAAGATTATAGTTCTTTGATATTTAGCACATGTTTCCATCAGTCATCTTTTATTTATTTATTTTTTTCAAAGATATATTTTTATTATACCAAGGTAAGCAAACCTACGTACACCTTCTTTGTTTTTAGAAGTTACCATTTCAAATGGAGAGGATTGAGAAAAAGTGATTACCCAAGAGGTTTTAACATACAATTAAACATTTTAATTTATAATAAAATGAGGAATTTTATGTCTACATACATACACATGTAAATCTATGAGAAACCTAAAAATGTGGAA
>CAUYON010130358.1:0-36750 GCA_963573935.1 Arctocebus calabarensis | reverse complement strand
TGTCACCCTAGATAGAGTCTTATGGCATCACAGCTCACAGCAACCTCCAATTTCTGGGCTCAAGCGAGTCTCCTGCCTCTGCCTCCCAAGTAGCTGGGACTACAGGCGCCCGCCACAACGCCCGGCCATTTTTTGGTTGCAGCCGTCATTGTTGTTTGGCGGGCCTGGGATGGATTCAAACCTGCCAGCTCAAGTGTACGGGGCTGGTGCCTTAGCTCGTTGAGCCACAGGCGCCGAGCCCAGAGTCTCTGCCTTTTAATCAGAATACAAAATGTAAATTAATTGTTTCAGAACAGTGCACCAATTACTGTGATGGAAGTGTATATACAGTTACCATGGAACTAAAGAACTATATTTTAAATGTGAGTACCTATCTACTTATCAAGAAGTATTTGGTATTTTAAATGTTAATAAATATCTATTTTATTTGTCTTTTAGTACAAAGAACTGGAATACACCACTTATATTTGACCTTAAAGAAGGAACTGTTAGTTTAATTCTGCAGGCAGAAAGGTAATTTATTATGTTTATCTATTATATTTGGGATTAAATTATCTCAAATCGCAATAAACACTTTTTAAACTAGCATCCCATTTACAGAATGTTACACTGGTCATTTGAAATCAGTCTGTTTCTATTAATGTGTTTCAGAAGACAGTAAGTCCTTTAGATGAGTGGTACTGAAACTTTTTAGTCTCAGAATTTTTTTTACATTCTGAAACAATTGTTGAGGGCTATATGTGGGTGATATATGTAAGTATTTACTATACTAGAAATGAAAACTGAGAAATTTAAGTTATTAATTTGTTTAAATGATAAGAATAAACTCATTAGAAATAAATGCTAGCATAATGACATAAGAATGAGAGTGACACATGGTGTCTCCTGTGAAATAGTTTGACCTCACAGTCCCCCTATTTTCTATTTGTTCTGTTTCTATTTTTGTTTTTAAATATTGGTTGAAAGTCATCAGTTTCCTGAGCCAATACTAGGCAGTGACCTGAAGTTTGAAAAATTGTATTCTCTATGAAGACCTTTAGTGAATACAGGACTAAGAAATTCCAGGCAATTCACTGGTGTAAATTGGGGATAGCTATTATGTAAGAACTGTCAATTAGTTTCTCAAGTACAGTGAATCAGAGGACAGGCAAAGAAAGCTACAACCTAATAAAACCTGGAATAAAGTTTGAAAATATAATCGACAGTAACCTAAAATAGCTGCCCATAAAACATGTACACTAAAATCAAATGTTTTATTCTTTGTCCCTTTACTCATCAGCTAGGCAGTTCTTAATAGTGTTTGTTATCAGGTTTTCTAGCCCACAGCTTTTTATAAATAGCAAACCAGAAGAGGAATGGTGCTGTTGGGCTGTTAGAGGCTGGCACAATGACAGAAAGAAAAGTGACTGCCTGGCAAGGGAGCAGGAGAAAACTAAAAGCCCAGAACTGTGTAGCTAAGTAGTGTGATTATTCTGAGCACCAACAGGTACTCGTGAGCATCAAAGCTATCAGTGAAACAGGTACTAAAGAGTGTGATAATCATTTTAATGACCTTGAATGAGGTCTAATTTTAAATCATCTATTCAATGAAATAGAAAAGTATGATTTATTTAGTCATATCATAGATTTTTAAAACAAAGGGCATTTTTGCCATTTAAAAGGTAAAATATCAGCTATCTAAAAAACCATATTTCTGAAGTGCCTTTTACTCTGATGTTTCCAAATAAATTTTTTTAATTATACATTATAGTAGTAATTTATACAACTCTGTAAGTTGACCACTCAAGGGTCTGTAACAAACTGGTCACTATATGGAGATGGTCAAATAAGGAACTAGGCCTTAGTACATGTAGTGCACATCTGGTCTATGAAAATTAGGTCAACTTAAGGAGGTGGTCAACTACGGAGGGGCCACTGTATTTGTGATCATATCTGTTGGATATGCTCTTAATAAAGACACAAATGGCATAAGTAAGTAAGTAATCAAAGAGTATTTTAGTTACTGCCTTTCAGTGGTCATATTTATACAATTAGAGATATTTGCCTTTGAAACAGATTGTTCACTCACAAGTAGATTAAAAGCGCCAATATCTTGTTTGGAAGAGAAAATTCTTTTAGTATTGAGACAAAGAAAGAATATAAGTTAATATATATTGCTTTGTCAAAATTAGCAAATATTGCTTTCATAAACTAATGTATATGGCCATACACTAATGTCTAAGGCCAAACCCTTCAATTAAATAAGCTACTTACCAATCCTCAAGTATTAATTTAATTAAACTGTATATTTGATATTCATTGGATACATATGTTTCATTGGTTTTGGTGTTCCTTTATTTACTTTTGTTTCCTTAGAAAAAAGAACATTAGCAATTCCTGAATCAAGAACTAGTTCAGAAGCAAGGATATTAAGACTTCAAGGTTTTTAAGAAGTAATAATTTCTTCAGCATTCTGTAAATAGGCACAACAATATAGTTGTAGTATACAGTTTGTATTGTATAAATCAATACAACCTTTCAAAGGGCAGTTTAACAATATCTATTAAAAATTTTAAAGTATATTCCCTTGAGCCAGTAATTATGCTTCTAGAAGTTGTAATAAGGAAATAAGTAGACATTCAGAGATGTATATGTACTGTAGACATTCTTCTTTAAAACAGTGAATGATAGGGGGTGGCGCCTGTGGCTCATCGAGTAGGGCGCCGGTCCCATATATCAAAAGTGGCATGTTCAAACCCAGCCTCGGCAGAACTGCAAAAACAGAAAAATAGCCGGGCGTTGTGGTGGGAGGCTGTAGTCCCAGCCACTCGGAAGGCTGAGGCAAGAGAATCGCCTAAGCCCAGGAGTTGGAGGTTGCTGTGAGCTGTGTGATGCCACGACACTCTACCAAGGGCAATAAAGTGAGACTCTGTCTCTACAAAAAAAAAAAAAAAAAACAGTGAATGATTTGAAATAAAAATAAACATCCATCAAGAATGAGTTAGTTAAATAAAGTTATAGTATATCCATAATTTATTTGCTATGGTTTTCTCAATAGAAGTAAGTAAGGCTTTTGTTTTCTCTGTATTGTTTGAATTATTTTGTACAATATTCATAAATTTTCAAAGTAAAAATATCACACTCATAAATTATTTATGATTTAATTAACAAAAATTAATTACCCAGAGGCCTATGTCTTAAAAATGTAGCTGTCAGCATAGCCAATGAACTTATCATGTTGCAAAAAATGTAAGAGTTCTTACATATGAATACATACTAATGATCACCATAAGATTTCAAAGTCAGAAGTATCTTGTTTTAATAATGGTTGCCCTGATGTTTTAATTTTGGGGTCATTTCACTACTTCAGACTTTAACCTATATTTACTCTTTAATTGTCATTAGTATAATTTTTAAGTTATGAAATACACATTCATACTATTTCATGAAACAAATAGCACCTGCATTAAAATCACTGAATTGTAAATTTTAAATTTTTCTTATTGCCTTTGTATAGAGATTCTTCTTTAGGAAAGGAAACAGATTGTGGGATAATGTAAAAGAAGTCAGAATTTTAGTAAGTAGGGTGGTGATTATGGACATTTTCATCCTTCCCCTACCTTCATCAAAAAATTAAAAAAATACTATTCTCCTATTTGAGAATATATTTTTTTTTATATTTTAGACATTTTCTTCTCGTAGGTGGTGGCGGTATCTATTTATATTCTTATGAAGGGCGCTTTATTTCTTCTCCAAAATTTCCTGGAATGAGAACAGATATTCTGAATGCACAGACTGTGTCTCTGAGTAATGATACCATAGCAATAAAAAACAAAGCTGATGAAAAAAGTAAGTACATTTTTATAATTTTTCATGTCAAATTTTCATGAAATTTGTTAACATTATAAAATTTTAATAAATTTACTTTCAATTTATTGTTTATTATGTTAACTTTTATGAAAGAATTATGAGCTTCCTAACTTATTTTAAACATGAATTACAGAATTAAAGTCATGCTATATATCCAATTAATAGAATAAACAAATTTTCACAAAACCAAAAATCAGTGGTAAAGGAATAATATGTATCTTTATATATTCAGTAGCTATTATTTCAAGATTGTCCTAAAAATGTATATTAATTTTTAAGTTTTTGATCTTTTAAAATATTCTCTTTGTCTTCATTTGTTTACATACTAAATATTGTACTTCATTGTACTAGTTATTTTGCTTATACATATATATTATAAATTTAAAATTAACATTTTAAGTTAATGAAGTAAAAGAAAGGCATGAATAACAAATTTTGCGGTATTTTTTTTAATGTTCTTTATACATATACATGTGTTTATTTGGTTTCCACTTTTTGCCTTCACAAAATTAAACAGGCTTAATTTAATAACAATAACAATGTTTAAGATAAGGACTAGAAACAAACGGAGATAAATATATTCAGAAAATAAATCAGATGATTGCTGCAACGAAATACTGAGTAATAATAATAGTAATGCAAAAAAAGTGATATTCACATTGTCAGGTAGAAGTATGTCTATCATACAATGCTTTGACTCTGAGGTTCAGTATGAAGTCATCAGTTAACTTCTTTTTTTTTCCCAAAGTCTCAAAAAATAGACAACTAATATTTATAAATAAAAATAGAAGATAATTTCCAAAGGGAAAAAAAAAAACAGATCATGCCAAATCTTATAGACATTAGAAAAAGAATACTTCAAAATCATTCTACTTCGTCTGGATATACCTGATATTAAAATTGGAAAAAATATATTATTATAAAGGAAAATTACAAACATATTTCACTTATAAGTGAGGATGCAATATCCTAAACAACATATTAACAAGTTGAATTAAAAACGACTTTTCAAATAATGTACTTTGCTCAAAAATAAATCCAATTTATGTGAGAATTAGTCACTATTTTCTTTTTTTTTCTTTTCCTTTCCCTCACCCCCTCCCTCCTTAAATAACTTTAGCATTGAAAATATAGGCTACATTAGTATTTATAAATAAACATAAGTTTGTAAGATATTTTGGAATTTGTAGCTCAATGAAATCATTTTATTAAGGCATTTCAGATTCATTTATCCTTATAATGTGCTGTATGCCAAGCACTTTTCTAGAAATTGAGGATACAATGGTGAGCAAGATAGACAATCTAGTTAATAAAAACAAATAAACAAATACATAGTGAATTGTCAGGTGAGGATGTGTGCTGTGAAGAAAACTGATGCAGAATGAGGGAACAGAGTTGTAAAGATGGAGTACCTGGGTGACTTTTAGAAGCACGTGCCCGGATTCCAAGGTGGGAACGCCTGGCATGCTTTAAGAAGGCCGGGTGACTAGGACCGTACGAGCTAGATAGAGAGAAGTAGGTGAGAAGCGCAGAGAGAGAGGCCGGCACCAGACCATGTAAAGACTTGGCTGTGGTAAAGGTGTGGGTGCGTAGGAAAGAGTGGTGGCAAGCATAGTCACCTGGGTTTTTATCCTGGGTGAATGAGACGGAAGACAGAGAAAGAGGACATCTGGAGAGGGTCTGTAAATCAAGAGTTTGGTTTCTGTCATGGTGTGTTTAAATCTTCTTAGACTTCCACACAGCAATGAGAGTAAACTAGGAAAGACAAGCTCAGGGCTCAGAAGAGCTTGGGACTAGAAATATACATCTGGGGGGCATTGGCACACTGCTAGTGCTTAAAGCTATGGTGCTGAGTGAGATCACTCGGGAAATGAGTGTAGACAGAAATAGGGACCAAAGAACTGAGCACTTGCTAGAGGACAACCAAAAGCATGAGTGATCCCTGAGGCTTACTGAGAGATATTAAATACACGTTGTGAAACATTGCACGTTGCTGTTCCAAAAAATCTGAGCTGACTGTTAATTGTGTTAGTTCACACCATGGAAGACCTAATTCAGGAGCTAGAAAACTATCCTACTTCTGAGTTTTCAGTACTTTGAAATAGTACCAGCTCTCATACTGGTAGAAGGATCACTCTCACATAGAGCTGTTCTAAGTCTGTGTGCCTTAGGTCTTCTCTTCTAGAGAACATTTGAAAACAAACCAAAAAAAAAAAGGGGGGGGGAAGAGAATGAAATAAAATAGTATCCAAATAGCAGACAATTAAGATGACTGTGTAATTGCTAATAGTAATAATTTGGAATTCAGATTTTTTTCTTCAATACATTTAAGATTGAAATTCCCAGTGATCAGTGTGAGTTTTCTATACTTTTCTTAATCAGTACCTTTATTTTATTTTATTATTTTATTCATTTTGAGACAGGGTCTCCCTCTGTTCCTTTGGCTAGAGCACAATGGTGTCATCTTAGCTCACTGCAACCTCAGATTCCTGGCCTCAAAAAGGTTTCCTGCCTTGGCTTTCCAAAGTACACCACCACATATTTTGGATAGATGCTTTAATAAAGTACAGGCATGTGCCACATAACATTTCAGTAAGCAACTGACTGCATTAGATAATGCGCCCATAAAATTACAATGGTGCTGAAAATTTCCTATGGCTTAGTGACATAGCAGCAGGCAGTCATGATATCACAGTGCGGTGCCTTGCCTTTTCTCTGTTTAGGTAGGTTTAGATACACAAATACGCTGTGTTACAGTTGTCTGTAGTATTCCTATGTGACATGCTGTACAGGGTTACAGTCCAGGAGCAACAGGCTGTAAGGTACATAGCCTGTACATAGCCTAAATGTGTAGTAAGCCAGACCGTCTCTAGGTCTGTGTAAGTAAGCTCTATGATCACACAAGGACAGACCACCTAGTGACACATTTCTCAGAACATATCCTCATCATTAAGCAAGCCATGACCATCTGTGTGTTTCCAACTGAACATAAAACCTTATGTATTCTGAATGTTTCTATAGTTAATTCATATCTGGGACATATATCATTATTCTTCATCTTTTGGTAATTTATAGAATTTTAGAGCTAGAAAGAATTATGAATATTTCCACAAATATGGATTTATGTGCCAATAAATGATCTGTTTTGTTGTTAAACAAGATAATTAAAATCAAAAAGACTGAAAATTACTGTAGAACTTAAAATCAGAGGGAAAATAATTTCCTAGATTCCTTGTATTCATTGCTGGCTAAATAAAGGTATATGCTAACAATGTTAAACATGATTGAAGTGCCTGCTATCTTTAACTTATAGAAGGGGGCCATCTCCTGCGACTCCAGTGGTTCCTTCCTAATTTGGGAGCCCCTTTCCATTCAGGATTCTTATGCCAATCTTAGAACTCTGTCTTATCACAGGGGCTCAGTAAACAGATGTTGGATGGGTATGAATGCCTGTGGAGGTGAGAGCTTAGGCCCTAGAGCTACTACTTTTGTCTTCATCTTCTCCCATCCACCTTCACAGACGTGAGGTGCTATTAGTGTGGGCGACTACTTGAAATGAATGTTTGGGTGTCTAAGCATGGAAGTTGAGGAGCAGTTACTCAAGTTTAGCCCCTGTCTCCTTGGTTGTTCATTCTTCCAGTTTCTGTTACATGTTAACACTGAAATACGGGTCCAGCTCCCATAGATCAGGTCACTTATAGTTGTGGGAAAAGCAGGTGACTTCAGCTAGACACACATGTACCCTGGGCTCTTTATAATATGCACAGTCAGCAAACAGATGGAAGGCTTTCTTTTAAAAAACAGTACTATTTTGTATAGCTATAAAAATAATCAGGATTAGCTAAGCCTAATGCATTTTTAAATGAAAGCCAAAATTTTCTAATTTTTGTTTCTATAGTGAAATAAAAATTCTATATAGTAGTTCTCTTTCTCATTTTTCATAAATGTGACAGTGATTTCTTCTGTGAATATGCAGAGAGCCAGTGACTTCAAACTTAATATCCTATGGTTTATTAGAAGCTACTAATCAATGTTTTGAAAGTGTAGCCATTTGTAGACACCATTCAATTTTTTTACTGAATACTCATGACATTTCTCTTTTCACGCCATTCCTGGCTCTTCATTTTTTGTAACCCTATCCATATGCTGTCATATAAAATTACTTCATTTGGAATGAATTGTGGACCAGAGTAATTTGAGAATTACTGAAAGAGAATCACCAAAAATGATCCCAACAGTCTTTTTTTTTTTTTTTCAACAGTTTTTCCAATAGAGAAAGCAATACCGGCTACCGACACTGTGGTTCTGTCTGAGACTTCAGAGCCTTGGTGAGACAGGCAGAGGCAGCACTCGTTCCAGGCTTCTTAAATACAGTGTCTCCTATAATTTCTACAACTTTACTCACTTCAGGACCTCTGAGAGGGGGTAGGGTTGGAAATAAAAACTATCAGTTATCATTATTTACATAGTGATTGATGTCATGGAAGTAGATGGTGTTGCTGAAAGTATTAAGAGTGAAAAGGAAACTGAGAACAAAACCTTAGGGCAAAGGTTACCAGATCTGGAGGAGCTAGCAAGGAGAATGAGGACTGGGCCAGAATGGGAGAGAGTGAGGAGAAAATGGTGTTACATGTAGCACACATAAGAGTTTCGAGACAGGCTCGGCGCCTGTGGCTCAATGGGCTAAGGCGCCAGCCATGTACACCTGAGCTGGCAGGTTCGAATCCAATCCTGGTCCGCCAAACAACAATGATGGCTGCAACCAAAAATTGGCCGGGCGTTGTGGTGGGCACCTGTAGTCCCAGCTATTTGGGAGGCAGAGGCAGGAGACTCGCTTGAGCCCAGGAATTGAAGGTTGCAGTGAGCTGTGATGCCATGGCACTCTATCCAGGGTGATAGCTTGAGGCTATGTCACAAAAAAAAAAAAAAAAAAAAAAAAAGAGTTTCGAGACAGAGGATGGTCAGATGCATCAGTGCTGCTGGGAGGTCAAGACTAAAAATAGACTCTTAGAGTGAGGGCTAAAAATAGTCCTTTGATATGGCAACATATGGGTCATTGGTGACCCAGGCAAAAGCCTTTCCATCAGTGTAGTGAGGTTGAACAGCAAATTGTAGTAGGTTGAAGTGCAAGTAGGAGTTGTAAAAACTATAATAACTATTGTTTCAGGAAGTTTAGAATTAGAGAAGCAAGGAATTAGTAGTGATTATTTTTTTTTTTTAAATGAAAGTATTCAAAGTACTGGTATGCTGAGAATGAGTCAGAGGAAAAGGAATGGGTGAAGAAGGCACAGGAGAAGTGGAGATGGTTAATGTTATAAAATATCGTAACAGAAAGCTGGATGGTAGGATGACAGTGTACAGGTAAAGAATGTGGTAGGGGTGGGCCACATGGGCACTAGACATTTCTTTGCCAGAAATTGGAGTGTGTGTGGCAAAGGCCAGGGCTATTATAACTAAGCTTGGAGATAAATCTGATGGATATTGAGCTATTACGTCAAAAGTTCCCAGAAGCTTATTTTATTTTATTTATTTTTTTGAGACAGAGTCTCACTTTGTCACCCTCAGTAGAGTGCTGTAGCATCATAGCTCACAGCAACCTCAAACTCTTGGACTCAAGTGATTCTCTTGCCTCAGCCTCCTGAGTAACTGGGACTATTGGCACCCACCACAACATGTGGCTATTTTTAGAGGCAGGGTCTCACTCTAGCTCAGGCTGGTCTTGAACCTGTGAGCTCAGGCAGTCCATCCTCCTTAGCCTCCCAGAGTGCTAGGATTACAGGCATAAGCCACCAGTGAATTTTTTTCACAGCACCTTAATGAATATTTTGTATCTATTTCGTGGCTTCCAGATATTTTTTTTTGAGGATTGGAATTTATTTATTTTTATTTTATGGTGCTAGAACATTAAATATGAGATCTACTCTCTTTACAGATTTTTCAGTGTACAATGCAATATTGTTAGTGTTAACAGTGTACAGTACAACATACGCCCAATTCAGGGTCTCCCAAGAGTTGCCCCCTAAATTTCCATACATAGGGAAAATGGAAAATTGTAGCTAAATGTATCTTTACTTACTAAACATTCATTACAGAATTTTACAAAGAGGTCGCCAACATATAGAGAATATTTTGTAAATAGAGGTACCTTTAGCTACAATTTCCCATTTTCCCTATGGATGGCGACTTTTGGGACTGGGACACCCTATATTGTCTAGCAAATCGGTAGAACTTATTCATCTTGCATTACTGAAACTTTATACCCTTTGTTTAGCAACTCCCTACTTCCCCCATGTTCCTGAGAAGCTTTCTGCTTCTCAAGTTTGGTTATTTCATTGTGCCCCTTGTAGGTGGAATTATTCAGTGTTTGTCCTTTTTTGACTAGCTTGTCCTTATTTCACTTAGCATAATGTCCTTCAGGTTCATCCAGACTATTACATATTGTGAGATTTTCTCTTTTGAAAAGCCAAATAATAGACCATTCTGCATATATACCACACTTTCTTTATCTATTCATGGACATTTTGGTTATTAAAACATCCTGGCTATTGTGAACAGTGCTGCAGTGAACGTGGGCATGCGAATAATCTTTCTGAGGCCCTGATTTCAGTTCTCTCTGATAAGTACCCAGATGCAGTCTTGCTAGATCACAATGGTAGTTCTGTTTTTCATTTTTTCAGTACCCTCCATACTTCTTTCTATAGGCACCATACCATTTTGCATTCCCACCAGCAGTGTAAAAGTGTTCCAGTTTCACCACATCCTTACCAACACCTGAAGGCTTTTTAAAGTAATAGTCATCCTAACAGGTGTGAAATGATAGTTCATTTTGGTTTTGATTTGCATTTCTCTAATGATTAGTGACGGGGACCATCTTTTCATGTACCCGTTGGCCCAAGAAAAATGTTCTGTTTTAAAATCAACTCTCAATTATCTCTGTTAAATATTTAATCTTGAAGTTACTGTGTGAGCTAATTCCTCCAACAACAACTTAGGAAGAGAAATTCACTGCTGAATAGCCCTCATGAAGAAAACATTTAGGAGTAATGCTAAAATAATCACAACCCAGTTTAAAAAGAATTGTTTTAAAGACTGCATCTTATTTGCATGCATCCTCTTTCCTAAGGTAACTCTAAAAATTAAAGAATTTAATAAAGATAGGGAGAGGATAGTTCTGAAACATTTTCTCAAGAGTTCAGGGAAATTCTTAGACTAGGAGCTAGCTGAGCTCTCTGAGCAAATATCTGTGACAAAAACAGGTTCTTTAAGACCTCTCTAGAGCCAGCACAGTGGCTCACACTTGTAATCTTAGCACTCTGGGAGGCAGAGGCGGTGGATTGCTTGAGCTTGGGAGTTTGAGACCACCCTAAGCAAGAGCAAGACCCTGTCTCTACTAAAAATAGAAAAACTAGCCAGGTGGTGGGTAGCCAGTTAAGTGGGCACCTGTAGTCGCAGCTATTTGGAGGCTGAGGTAAGAGGATCACTTGACTCCAAGAGTTTGAAGTTGCTGTGAGCTATAATGATGCCACAGCACTCTACCCAGGGCCACAGAGTAAGATTCTGTCTCAAGAATCTTAAAAAACAAACAAACAAACAAAAACCCACCTCTCTATAAGTTCTGAGGCAAGCCTTTCTGGTATTCTAGAACTTCAAGTTGAATATTCCACTGTAAGGCTGTTAGTGTATATTTTCATATTAATGACTTACAGAGAATCTCCAATGTTGGTAATTTGTTTCCACCCTGACTAGATGTACTGCAATTTACCTCCAACACTGAAGACTCAGAGTTAGTGCAATACCAAAGGTTAAGGACAGAGTCCACCACAAAACTGACCTCAGTTCAGATGCTCAAGTTTGGAGGTGGAGTTCCTCAGGGGACCCTGGCTGGCTAAAAATTTAGGGACTCCTACGATCCTCTCAAGTTCAGTAATTTGCTAGAATGACTCATAGAACTCAGGAAAGCACTCTGATACATATTTGATTATAATTTTATTATAAAGGTTATTATACATAACAATGTCAAAACCGCAAGGAGGTTTCAGCCTTGGTCTTCTAGTTGCTTGGTGCACAGAGATACGATTATTAAGACAACAAGGACTGCAAGGAAAAAAGGAATTTTTTAATTTGACAGTCTTCTTGTTGGGAGAATAGGAGAAGCCACCTCAAGTCCCTATCTGCAACTAAAGACTCTCCCAGGCTTTTAAAGGAGGGCTGGTGTGCCTTGGGGCAGGTTATAGTGTGTAACTAACAAGGGGCTAAGTGCATTGGGGGCAGGGTGTGGGGGAGGATGAATCTTGGCATCAGGAATTCTGACCCTTCTGAATCTCAGCTCCTTTGTCTTGTAAAAAATTCACTGTTTCTGGGACACAACTCAACTGAGTAGTTAAGGGAAAAGATTGTAAAAAAAACATATAAGGGTTATTGAAATTTGTTCTTAGAGCCAGACAGGAGAGTCAGGCCTGGGAGATTTTAGGCTTTCTTTGTGAAATCAGAAAAAGTCTCCCTCTTGGCTCATCTATATGTCCAATCAGGAAGCTCCACTGAACTTTGAGTTTTAGTGTTCTGAGACTCTTTGGGTTTTATTACATGATTAATTAGATAGTTAATTAAATCATTTGCCATGTAATTGAATTCAACCTCCATCACCCCCCAACTCAAGAGATGGGGGGGATGAGAGGGGACTACTGACCCTTCAGTCATGTATTTGATCTTCCTGGTGACCATCCCCTATCCTGAAGCTATCAGAGGACCCACCAAAGGTCACCTTACTGGAATAGCAAAGACACTCCTATCACTTAGGAAATTCCTAGAGATTTTGAAGCTACCTGCAGGAACCAAGAACAAAGACCAGAAAAATTATTATACCACAAAACACCCCTTGGTCTTAGGGATCATTTCTGTCGGTCGTACCTGAAAGATTCAGAACCAAAGATGAAAGATTATTCCAAGGCATGGATGAAAGGAAAACAGAGGCCCAGTTTGTGCAATTAAAATGGCTTTATTCCACCAGGGTGCAGGTGGTGTAGGATTTCCAAATGGGAAGAAATCCACACGTAGGTAATAGTGAATGGGTGTTTTAAATGTCAGGAAGGTGGGAGTTGGGACATTACCTTTCCTGGGTTGGATATTTATTGTAAGGTTGGGGGTGGCCCATTCACCTTTCCTAGGTGGAACATCTGTTTGGGTAGGGTACAGGGTTGACCTATTCACCTTTCTTAGGTGGGACATTCAGTGGGAGTAGGAAGGGGGTTGATTATTTTAAGCACGTCTACCCTATTTGGGTGGGGTTTGACCCTATCGTCCCAGTCTTTTTTGTCTATTTTAAGGAGGTGGGATGATAGGCGTGGTATCTCTCTGACTACTTCCTGTGCAGGGAGGGGCTGCATGGGCCCCCTGTAAAGAGAATGGGAGAGGGAGAAGAATGGGGTAAGAGAATAGTGTTTACAGGAATTCTTTGGCTTTTTCAGTCCAAGCTGGTTGGTATCCAATAAAGCAAGGATATGAGCAGTTGTTTTCGGGTGACTGTCTGGTTAATAAATTGAGACATGAGGTGGAGGGTTACTCAAAACTGAGAATGAGAAAAAAATCATAATTAGTGACCTTATCAGATAATAACCAAAGAGGAAGATGGACAGTGAGAGGCAGGAACCAGTTGGAGTTGCCAGGGCTGCCAGCAATCCTGAGAGGGCATCTAATACCCATTACCAGGATCTATGTCCATTTTTAGAGGATTTTTGTAAGGTAGCAGCATGGATGAAGTTGTCCCGTGTTTGCTAGAAAAGATAAACAAGGGCGGTGCCTGTGGCTCAGTGGGTAGGGCACCGGCCCCATATACTGAGAGTGGCGGGTTAAAACCCGGCCCTGGTCAAACTGCAACAACAACAACAAAAACAGATGGGCGTTCTGGTGGGAGTCTGGAGTCCCAGCTACTTGGGAGGCTGAGGCAAGAGAATCAACTAAGTCCAGGATTTGGAGGTTGCTGTGAGCTATGATCTAACGGCACTCTTGTGAGAGCTATAAAGTAAGACTCTATCTCTAAAAAACTAAAAAAAAAGGAAAGAAAAGATAAGCAAAAACACCTAGAGTTTAGCTTTCCAGGACAGCGTCTAGGAGGCATTCTGATTTCCTGGCGGGGGGGGGGGGGGGAGGCGTCAGTCTGTTGCAGCTAGGCTCAGGAGAGAATTTCAGCCATGGTCTGAGTGTCTGCACCAGATCTTCAGAAAGAACATGGTCTGGCAGGGGGGAGTGGATTTGGGGCACTGCTTTGCCCAGAAGCTGGTTTGCTGAACTTAAAGCATGATCCTGAGGAAGATTTTGGTTTTTTGTTTGCAATGCCTCACAGAAGGCATTGCAAACAAAAGTAGCCAGGTTTTGCTTAAAGACAGGAGCCAATAGTGGAGCTATGAGAGGCACTGCCACACCTTAAAAGCCAGGTCAGTGAGAGCTCACTGGGAGTTCTGAGGGTCCTGGGGGAAATTCCACCCTTTTTTTCTACCATGTGACAGATAGCAGGTGGGAGGCAGTGGAGAGGGGGAGATGGAGTGTTGTTTCAGAGAAGGATATGGACATGGGGATTGGAGGGCCATTTTGAGGCCACTGCAGGCCACTGTCAAGCTTGTATATAGGCCAAGCAGTGGTACAGAAAAAAATGAGATATTTTGGTTTGAGGTCAGGATAGAGCTTTAGAGGCTTACGATTAGTCAAAAGGCAGTTTAGAGGTGAAGAAGGGGGAATGTGTGACTCTGGAGGTAAAAGGCAACTTAGAGGTGAGCAAGGGGAAATCTGTGACTGAGCAGAGCCCATATCGAAAACTGGAAGTAGGAAAAGAAATGAGATTAAAAGAGAGAATGTAGAAGGAGGAAGAAGAAAGACCGGCTGGAAAAATTGGTGATCCAGGCCTCCAGGAGAGCACTGGATGGGTGACCCTGGCTCACAGAACTATCAAAAATGGTCTAGCCCACAGTAGGGCAACGGACAGTATTATGGAAAATAATGAGAACTTTTGGTTTGAGGTCAGGATGGAGCTTTAGAGGCTTGAGATTAGTCAAAAGGCAGTTTAGAGGTGCAGAAGGGTGTATATGTGACTCTGAAAGTAATGGGGGTTTTAAAGGGGTTTTAAAGGTCTGGAAGGTGGGGATCGGGACATTCCCTTTCTGGGTTGGACATTTGTTGTTAGGGTGAGGGTTGGCCCATTTACCTTTCTATGACCCCTCCAGACTTCCTTATTCTGCAGGCTGCTTTCCTCCTGTCCCCCTTGAAGCTCCTTTCTTCTTCCTCCCTATTCATCTTCCAAGTTGAGGCCACTGTAGTTTACAGGATTCCATTCAATTTTGTCAGGTTGCAAAAGCAGGCGAGATCTTAGCAAAAGAATGTCTGTAAGTTGACCACCAAAGGGACTATAACAAACCAGTCAACATATAGAGGTAATCAACATAAGGAACTAGGCCTGCTGTACTGATCCATACATGTGGTGCATGTCTGGTCTATGAATATTAGGTCAATTTAAGGAAGTGGTCAAGGTAGGAGGGTAGTCACTGTATGTGGCTTCATTCTTCATGCATCTATATAACTGAGCTAAGATCAGAGCTCTTGCTCTGAGTCTCATTTGAAGCACAACATAATATTAGATAGATTTCACTCATTGTGTAACCCATTTATTCATTTCTTTACTCTCAACTATTATTTCTCTTCTGCATTTGTTTAGAACTAGTGGGCTATTTCTACCACAAGTTAACCCCAAACTTGCCCAATGGACTGAAAGCACAACCCATCCCATCAGAAATTCTAACTTAAAGGTTTAAAAGCTTTCTGTTGTCTATATAGTACTGTGTTAAAGAGATAAAAATTAAGATGAGGGACCAGAAAAGGGACAAAAATAAGCTGAATTCCAAAATTAATTTGTCGTAATAAAAAGAGAGAAACTTTAGATAAACTACTTTTCATTACTTAAATACTTTAAAAATATGCTATTTTATTTTGATGACTATGTTTTTGCCTTGTTTGTGAATTTGAATATTGAACTCAAAACAGATTAGAAAGCTAAAGTTTAAACACATTGCCTGTTCAACTCATTTTGTGTGTGTGTGGCATATGATTGTCCATTGTTGAGGCTCAGAAACTGACATTCCAGAATAGAGTGCTTTGACATGGTGAACTGAAGAAAAAGCTTCAAGGACGTCCCTCTGTTATGGGATGAAGAGGGTCTGGCCGCCTGTCCCTGTCAGCCAATATACAGAGATGGGGATAGTTCCACCAAATTGTATTTGTCAGGAGGCCAGGGTTCTGGAGAATGGTGAGAGTAGCCTCTCCAAGACTGTTTTGTTCTTCCATTTCCAAAATTACAGCTTTATACATAGAAGTGCAAATAAACAAAGACCACATCCACCCTTATTCCAAATAATAATCAGCATAACTCAGTGACAGTTCAAAAGCTCATCTCCTAAATTAATTCACCTAAACTGGTGGGAACTAAATTTATGAAATGGTAAGAATGGTAGATCGGGGGTGAAAATCAGGCAGGACCTAAACCGACCAGACCAAACATGTCATGTCTGCCCTGGCCTGACCGAGTCCATCTTATTCTCACTTCAGATGCTGTCATCTCTGTTGCATCACCCACCCTTCTGTCCCTTTATCCTCTGTTTCTCCCAAAGAACAGAACGAAGTTGTTCTATGAGGTTTCCTTATCTGCCTAAGGTTTGGACCCAAACAAGAAAACAAGTACCTCGGCTCCCCTCCCTGAGTTTTCATTAACTGAGCTCATGTTGCAGGAAGAAAGACTGAAGGCTGTCAGCACACCTGGGTGGACTTTTGTCACAAACTGTTGTCTATTCTGTGTCCCAAACCATTGAATATTATTCAAGCTCATTGAATTCCCCTAAAAATCATTTACTATCACCCTCAAATCATCCACACTTCCCCGTCTCCTTTCCTCTAAGAAGATATTTAACAGTCTTATCCCATTGTATGCTGGGGTAATCACTCTATGATTCTCTTCCATGCGTGTTAATAACTTTGCATGCGATTTTTCCTATTAATCTACCTTTTGTCAACTGATTCTCAGCAAACCTTCAGAGGGTGATTAGTCTAAATCAAAGTTCTCAGAATTATAAATTACACCCATATTTGGCCTTCACCACTGATGAATCTGTGGAGCACTGATGCCATACCATTAGTGACAATTTTAATTCGGGAATGTATTTTAGGAAGAAATGGTTAGTTCTTAGTGTTTAGTGTTTTCATAAGAAATGTGACCCCATTAATGAATAGGAATTTGATACTGCTGGTCTTTGGTGCTGATAGATATTCTATGATCCAGAGTCCTAAAAAATATCTCATGAGGATTTATAATAATTTACTGAAATTTACCAATAAAAATTCTAATTGAACACATTAATTAATGTTCTCCTTTTTTTCAAGTAATCTTCCTCTTTGAGGCATCAACTGGAAAACCATTAGGTGAGGGAAAGCTGCTTTCTCATAAGGTAATGGACATTATTTCTAATGTAAATAGTTACTGTTCATTTACTTCTTTTGTAAAATCATTTTAAGGAGAAAGACAAATTATTAATAGTTTTATATTTCAAATCAGCATGCATTCTACATAGAGTATTTTGCCTAAAAATATATCACAAAGACTAAGCACTGTGTAACATGTTAAATGGGAAGCTTTATGTATACATATTCATTAAATAAAAAGATCTGACATATATGTCTGTTGGCTCTTCACTGACTTTCAGTAACATTTTATTTGGGTTGAACTTTTAATACCTATCAGTAAATAAAAATGTGTTCATGTTTCTGAACATCTTGCAATTTTCTTATTGGCTTGTCCCTAGCTGTCATTTTATTTAGATTTTAAGACTATAGTTAAACTGGAAAAAAATTATTCTCTATAGAAGCACTGAAGGACCCTAAATTGTGGATTAATTATTGGTTTTTAATTTTCAGTCTTAAAATAAACAAGCATGTTGTGTTGAGTCATCTTTCTAAATTAGTCATATGTTAAGATCTAAAGATGCTTTTAACTTTATTGCTTAGTACTTTTAGCCAAGTGTTATTCTAAATTGTATTAATTTTTTTGTAATTATTTGTTTTAAAATTGAATAACAAAGACACCCATATGGTTCAGAAATCAAAAAACATTAAAAAGTATACACTGAAAAAATTTTCTGCACCTGTAAGTTGTCAGTATAATTCCTCTCCACCAAATAAGTAACCATTTTTATTAATCTCATATATTCTTCCAGAGATGTGTAGTGCATGTACAAACAAATCTGATATATGTTCTTTTATGTGTATAAATGATATGTGTTCCTTGTCTTTTAAAAAAAGATAATGCATAGCTCTGTACCTTGCTTTTTCATACATTTTATTTTGGGTAATATTTCCATATCTATATATAAAGTACTTTACCAATGATTTTTATAAATGTATCAGAATTTATTTAATCCTTGCCCAGATGGATATTTAAGTTGTTTCCAGTCTTTTGCTATTACAATATTGCCAAGATGAATTACCTTGCATATAAATCTTCTTGCGTATGTGTTAATTTAACTGTGGGATTAATTCTTGAAATGTTGTTGCCGGGTCAAAGGATATGAGCATTTGTAATTTTAATAAGTATTTTCAAGTTATCTTCCAAAGAGATTGTATCAATTTACCTTCCCACTAATAATATATGAGGTGCCTGTTTCCCTACAACCTCTCCATTACTGTCATTTTAAATCAGGACTATGCAGAGGGAATTTTTCCTCTTCAGTAGAATTAAGCATATAAAAAGGAATAAATTTCTCAACTTTTCAAGATGCAGTCGGTTATTTTGTAGTAGGATTAAAATAAGAATCATTAAATATGGTTAAATAAACATGTATTTTAATGTAATGACTCTAGTACACTTTTCCTAAATGTAAGAATTTCCAAAGGGTAAGAAATTTACAATTTCCAAATTATAAGAATAGAGGTGATTTCTCCCATATCTCCCCCTTTACTCAATCACACAGTACATTTTCCTATAATATAAGGAATATATAGAGTACAAAGGATTTTAAAATTTTACATTCTGTAAAGTAATAGAAAAATCACCAAATCTATTTTATTTTGCGTATGAAGAAACTAAGACCCCAAATCTTCCTGAATAATAATAGAGCCCAAACTAAAACTAAAGTCTATTTATTATTTATTTCTTTTAGAGGTAACATATTTTGGTACAATATTTTGGCTACAATATTTTGGTATGATCATAGCTCACCGCAACTTCAAACGTCTGCACGCAGGCAACGCCTCGCCTCAGTGTACTGAGTAGCTAGGGCTACAGATACGTGCGCCCACACCTTGCTGATTTTTTTTATATTTTGTAGAGATAGGGTTTCCCTATGTTGCTTGGGCCAGTATCTATCTCCTGGCCTCAAATGGTCCTTCCAACCTCAGGCCTACCAAAGTGCTGGAATTAAAGATGAGCCCCTGTGTCCAGCCCAAGTCTGCGTATTATTAGATGCATATTAATTAGCGTGGAGCAAAGGAAAAGTTTCTAGTAAACAGAAAACCACTTTAATATCCTGCTACAAAGAGCAACCCCTGAGGAATAACAGAAGTGGAGATAGCAGAACTAGACAAGTGGAAAGTGGGGAAGCCTTACTGAAGGGGGAACCCCACTTTCCTTATGTATATAGGCATTATTTTCATTATTGGCTGCTTTTGATTTTGAATTTCTTAGGGAGGAGAATCATGTTTTAAAGATATGAGAATTTAAAAAATATATACTAGGTTCTGATATGGTGATGATAAGCAGTTCTTTATGTTAAAGATTAGTTTCTCTGAAAGATTTCCATTTTGAAAATACCTAGAGTTACATTTTGTGCATACCATCCATGTACATGAAACAAAATATTTTTCTTCTTTAAAATATAAATTGCAATATTCTAGAGAAGAGCTAATTTTTAAAAAATGTATTACAAGGCTTGGCGCTTGTAGCTCAGCAGCTAGGGCGCCAGCCACATGCACCGGAGCTGGCAGGTTCGGTGCCTGCCAAACAACAATGACAACTACAACCAAAAAAAAAAAAAAGCCGGGTGTTGTGGCAGGTGCCAGTTACTTGGGAGGCTGAGGCAAGAGAATTGCTTAATCCCAAGAGTTTGAGGTTGCTGTGAGCTGAGCTGTGACCATCACAGCACTTTATCGAGAGCAATATGGTGGACTGTCTCCAAAAAAAAAAAAAATGTATTATATGAACTGGTATATGACTGATTCATCAATTTGGATAAAGGTATGTGTGTGTTTTGTTTTAAAAGGTGTTATTTCAGTACACTTAGTATAAGGCCTTGATGTGACCATGATTCTTATTGAATTCTTCAGACATAAAAGGCAGTAAATAAATCCCTCTTGAATTGAATTGAAGTGACTCCATATAAAACCACTTTTTAGTGATATGAAAATTCATCTCACTAACTAGAGTATAACAGCGGTGATCTTAGAGTTAGATGTCTGGGTTGTAAGTTTTAGATATGCTTGGTACAGTTTTTTTCTGAGCACAATCAATCAACTTTCTGAGTGGAAGTCTCACTTAGTCTTCTGATTTGCAAAGTAGATATAAAATACCTAGATCACAAGATTTTTTCCTATTTCACAGGAAATGAATATGAAAATATCTGTAAAACTTAAGGCTCTGAACGCATGATATATTTCTACGTATTTCCAAAGTTTATTTTTACAAATCTTTAAAATATAGGTGTCAAGTATTCTATAAATAATAAATTTTTGTATGAAGAACCTACTAATCAAATAGACTTCTCGTGTGATACTCAGACTTGCCTTACCCTTTTATTCTGTCTACTGACGGTAGAACAGTGGGACAGGTGGGAATATTTCTTAGCTTACAGAGTATCAAAGTGTATATTATTTTTTATTGTGTTTTAAGAGCATGTTTCCTTGGATTTCAGACAAAGTATCTACACTTAAGTGAAGCTTGTGAATTATTAGTATGTTGGCAGTTTAAAATTATTTAACAGGGATATTTTATCACTATAAATAGGTAAATGACATTTACCTAATATGAAAAAGAAATATCTTTATAATTAAATAGTTTCGATTATCTTATGTCCAGCACTAAAACTAACCCAGTATTTATATTTTTTGAAATTTTAGAATGAAATCTTGGAAATTGCTCTGGATCAAAAAGGACTTACCAATGACAGAAAAGTTGCTTTCGTTGATAAAAATAGAGATCTCTATATCACCTCAGTGAAACGATTTGGGAAGGAAGAACAAATTATCAAACTTGGTAAAAATGATTTTGACTCATTTTACATTTTAATTATTGCCATTATCTTAGATTTGCTCAGTCATATATTCAACAGTTTATTTGCTTGAAGAATCTGAAAATTCTTTGGTCTCGCAACATACCACTTAATTCCATTTTAATAGCAAGTATTAGGTGCTGCAACTTAATTGGCATTGAAAGAAAGATTTGCAAATTAAAAATATAATGGTTCTACTACTTGGGAGGCTGAGGCAAGAGAATCGCCTAAGCCCAAGAGCTGGAGGTTGCTGTGAGCTGTGACGCCATGACACTCTACTGAGAGTGACAAGTGAGACTCTGTCTCTTAAAAAAAAATAATAATAATAATTCTAGGTGGAACATTCAAATATTTCCAAAAATTTTTATGTGAATTTTTGCAAGTGTTTTCCCCATTATGTAATGAGGAAATAAAGTCAGACTTATCAGAAAATAGAATCTTGTTTATCAACTGCTTTGAAAGATTGAAACTAATAGCATATTAACATTCTTTTTAAATTAAGGAACAATGGTGCATACTTTGGCATGGAGTGATACATGCAATATCCTTTGTGGACTTCAAGATACTCGATTTACAGTGTGGTATTACCCCAATACGGTTTATGTAGACAGAGACATTTTGCCTAAAACATTATATGAAAGGGATGCAAGGTAACATTTTATTGTATTTAATTTTGCATTTGGTAAATAAAACTCTTAATACAGTGTCATGTTTTTGCCTTTGTTATCAATCCTATAAGGTATCTTTCACTTCAATCTGATTCAACTAAATAAATTGTTGGACTTAAGCTAGCGTAATGAGAGTTAAGTGATGGAATCAATTGAAAGTATTTTAAAATGTGAACTCTTTGTCCTTTTATGAATATAGTTTTCAAGCTTATGTGCATTGGTAACTCTTGTAGTTTTTCCAGTGTGATTGAGTGATTTTAGTATAGGCACACTTAAGATCTTTTAGGATGTACAACTCTGTGATAATAATCTAACTCCTTACTCTGTCACAGACTATCATTGGTTTTTAAGACTTTCAAGAATGTATGTGTCTTTAGAATTGAGCTTTCTGATTGATATTAAAAAAATTTTTTTAAAAAAGCAAGGTTTCTGACAATTTTTTTTTAAATTAGTATGCTTCAGAAAATCAAGCACCTTATACGGATGGTGCTCCAAAAATGTATACAAATTTTAAGAAAGGAAAAAACTGTATTAAAATGAGGTAATACTCAATATATACCGATAATGAAAGATGAATACAAGTCATCTTTGAGTACCTCATTGCAGAAGTCAAATGGACTTGAGTATTATGATTTTTATACAAGTTTTTCCTTTCTTAAAATGTGTATTTTTTTTTTTTTTTGGCATTGTCTGTATTTCTAAACTCTTCTAAAATAAGTAGCTAGGAGATCTCTTAGCTCTCTTAGCTTACTTGAGAAAATGGGAATGCAAAGACATCTTGGCTTTACATCTTATCATAGCTTTCTGGTCTGTTTTGTGTTCATTTTTAATATTCAGGTTTACAACCTATGCAAAACTGTAGAGGCATCAAAATAACACAGCTTATTTTTTAAAGTAATGAAAAGAAGTTAGGCTCTTTATTTAAAGTTTACATCTTTGTATTATGACAAATTAATCTTGGAATTCAGCTTAACTTTTTTTCCCTTTCCCGTTTCCTCACCTTAATTTTTTTTTTTTTTCAGTGTTTGGTCAAGGCCAGGTTCAACATGCCACTCCCAGTATATGGGAGTGTATATGGGGCCAGCGCCCTACTCCTTGAGCCACAGGCGCTGCCTGCTCACCTTAATTTTTTCTTTTTTATTTGAGACAGAGCCTCAAGCTGTCACCATGGATAGAGTGCCGTAGCATCACAGCTCACAGCAACCTCCAATTCCTGGGCTCAAGCGAGTCTCCTGCCTCTGCCTCCCAAGTAGCTGGGACCACAGGCGCTGCCACAACGCCCGGCTAGTTTTGGTTGCGGCCGTCATTGTTGTTTGGCGGGCCCGGGCTGGATTCAAACCCACCAGCTCAGATATACGTGGCTGGCACCTTAGCCACTTGAGCCACAGGCGCCGAGCCTGCTCACCTTAATTTTTATCAGTTTACTCTTTAAGACTTTAAAAAGCTAAAACTGTTATTTAATCATTTTTATGATTTTTCTTAAGGCTAGGGAAAAAAGGTTACTTCAAATGCTTTTAGGAATAGCTTCCAACTATGTAATAATTTTGCCATTTTAAACTGTATGTTTTGCTTCAAGTGTGTATAGCAAGTTAGAATCATGTTTCATTGAATATGTACATTCTCCATGGAGTTAACTTTTGGAGGGGATACATTTTTGGAGATTGGAGACTTTCTGTGTATGTCAGGGATCTACCCCAAATTTAATATACAGTAGAACCTCCATAGTTGACCACTTCCCTGCGCTGACCACCTCTTTAAGTTGACCTGATTTTCATAGACCAGATATAACACCACATGTACATATCAGTATAGTAGGCCTAGGTCCTTGTGTTAACCACCTCATATGTTGACCAGTTTGGGGTCTATTGTATATGAAAAATTTTGCTCAGAACATAACTAATTTGCATTTTGCTTTCTTCAACAGTGAATTCAGTAAAAATCCACATATTGTGAGTTTTGTTGGAAATCAGATAACTATAAGAAAAGCTGATGGCTCCCTGGTTCACATAAGCATATCACCATATCCTCCCATTCTTCACGAGTATGTCAGCAGTTCCAAATGGGAGGATGCTGTAAGACTTTGTCGCTTTGTTAAGGTAAGTTATAGTTCCAATTCATAGTTGTGTATATATTGTTTATTAGATTACTTTTGTACAAAATGAGTAATGACTATAACTAAAGGCTGGACAAATTTTGAATAGGATCAGTCTTTTGTTTTGTAAGTGAAGTTATGAGCGATACAGACAGATGTATGTTGCCGTGTGAGTTATTCTCTGAAGAAGCTGTAATTTAGACCAGTTCTTTATTCATACTAGCGCATATAAAAATTTTCTGTGGAACATTTTTGAAAGTCAGAGTTCTACCGCCACAGAGATTGTAATTCATTAGATCTGGGTTGAGTTCTGCACATATTCTTTAAATTCCTCAGATAATTCTTTCATACATCTAAGGTTGATTTTTGCTTCAGATCAGCCTTTCCCAGCTTGGGTGACTCTAGTATTTCCAAACGTGTTTCACGTAGATCTCTTTAATTGAACCTTAGTTAATGTCCCTCAGAATACACATTTTTGAACTGACTTTTAGCTGCTTTTCCTTTCAATGAGTTGCTGGAAGCAATTTGCCATAATGGCATAGTCTCAGAACCTCATTATTTCTCTGGTTCTCCACAAATGATACTCTTTGACACCTTATCAAAAAGACTAACCTTGAACTATTTCTAATTCAGAAATAGATTCTTGATAACTAGAAATGAAAATTTTCTGAAAATTTTATCCAAAAAAAGTTCACTGTGAATTATTCGTTTTTTCAGTACCATGCTTAGTTGTTTCTTTAGTTTTTACATTAAAATATAATTTTACTGTGGCTATTTAAATTACTGTTTAAGACAGTTCAGCCATGTAATTGAAATAATTGTTCTTCCATTTCACTTTAGGAGCAAACCTTGTGGGCTTGCCTAGCTGCTATGGCAGTTGCTAATCGAGATATGACAACTGCAGAAATTGCCTATGCAGCCATTGGTGAAGTAAGTAAATAAGGCTTACAGGTACATGCATGTGTGTGTCTTTTACCATAATTTGTTGTATTTCTGTTATTATCCACTGCAATATTTTTTCCTTTTTTTAGATTGATAAGGTTCAATACATCAATTCTATAAAAAATCTTCCATCAAAAGAATCAAAAATGGCCCACATACTAATGTTTAGTGGGAACATACAGGAAGCTGAAGTAGTGCTTCTTCAGGCTGGCCTTGTGTATCAAGCAATCCAGATCAACATCAATCTCTACAACTGGGAAAGGTAACAAAAATGCTTTTTATCAACTTCAAAATCTATGTATTCTTCCATCTATCACTTAGTAAATTATATTTTCCACTATACTTAATAGTTTTCTAACACCACAGAAGAATTTATTCATATTTATGTTCGTGAGTAGTTTACAACTGAAAATGTATACCTTCTCTGAACTTGTGACTGATTTGAAATTGGGTGTGAAGAAGAAAAAAGATGGTTTCAGTAACTGGAGAGATGGTGGTACCATCAGCAGATTTGGAAGGGAAGATAATGAGTTCTATTTTAGCCGAATGGAATTTGTGAAGAGATGTGTGGTAGGAGTTGATCAAATGTACTTGGAGCTCCTGAGAAAAGGTTGAGCTAAGAGTCATTAGCAAGTGGTTGAAGCCGGAGAGTTGACTACAACTGCCTAGGGAATGTGTGGAGTAAAAAGACATCAAATACTTTTATGAGATGGAGGTAAGAAGAAAAAGACACCAAAGGTTATCACATAAAGCAGACAGAAAGGCAGAGAAGAGAAGCGTCAAGAGAGATTTGTGGTGCTAAGGAAGAAAAGAGGAGAACATTTATTGGGAGGAGTGATCAGCAGCTGCCGTCACCCTTACGTGAGTCGTTGGGACAGATGCTCTTTGAGATAGTGGCGTGCCACTCTTCTCCATGACACGTTAGAGTCCTTCTACTCATTCTCTCAGGCCTGAGTCTGTCAGTGAATAAAATTATAGTGCTTGCATACTCCTGAAGTTACTATGAAGTTGGCACACTTTTATAGCTTCAAAATGTCTTTTATGATCTTCATTTCTTACAACTCCCTTAGATTAGAATTTTTGTAGATATTCTACATCTGTCTTTCCCTTGAACAAAAGTAACAAAAATGGCAGATGAATAAGTTTGTGATCAACATACTACCGTCTCTTTATAATTTATGCATAATGATCTACTTTATTCATGCAATTCAGCCATTCTGAATTCAGCCACTCTGTTTCTGTCTCTTAAGCAAATTCATTCTCATTGTTTATCTCTACAAAGGATCATGAATGGTTTTGATTCTACAAAAATGAATAGGCAGTTCATTGTCCTTTTCCTCAATTTATTCATAATTCATAAAGTTAAGGAACTAGTCTGGAAAGAGTATAAATAATATTTTTATAATTCTGTGTTTAGTAACTGATAAAAAAATTGTATACACCATTACCAAGCTAACAGAGTTCTGTGAGAAATGAGGAAGAATTGCATCTATAACATTCTTTCAACCAACGTTTCTGAATGCTGTACAATTTAACCAAACTATTTTTTTTTTTTTAGAGACAGGATTTCTCTCTGCTGCCCAGGTTAACGTTCAGTGGTGCAATCATAGCTCCCTATAGCCTGGAACTGGCCTTGAGAGATCTTCCCACATGCCAATGTGCTAGGATTACAAACTTAAGTCACCGTACCCAACACCCCCAATTTTTTTAGTGGTCCTTATCTTAAAAAGTTTACAACCTAGTTAGGAATTCCATTCTATTGTCATTAATAAAGCCCTTACTTATTGAGTGCTCACAATGTGCTGGTAATTAATTGTGCTAAACACCATCTAGCTATCCTCTCCTTAGATTACCTCTGTAGCTTTGAGAGATTAGGTATTACCAATTCTATTATACAAATGAGGAACTTGAGGCTTATGGTAAGTAAGCAGAAAATCTCGGACTAAAACTCTAGTTTTCTACATTAGAAGGAACTCAGTTTTTACCAAGCAATTAAATATATATACTGCTGGTATCACTCCTTCTATGTTTTATTGAATTGCTGTTTATGTCTTTAATGATTTATCTTGGTAGACATTTATGCCATCTTTCCCCTTTTGTATTATATACTTCTTATAGAAAAAAATTTTACATAGTTTATACATACTAGATATTTAATATTCATGTTCTTAATCTCTGTGCAATACTCTTAGCACTTTGCAGCACTCATCCTCTTTAAATCTTTATTGGGTGTGGATATATGCAGTGAATGAGTAGGCATCATAGCACGAAGGTGAGGAAATTTGCCTCTGACGGCCTATAGTACAAACCTCTGAACGTTTCTTGTGCCTCCTTGACCTAAGTGAAACTTCACTCTTCCTGAAGAACACTGCTTCTTTAGCACTCCTCTCAAAGGAATCAATTAATTCTAAGTCTTCATTCCTTAGGATCTGGAGATGAGTTGAGTTGGTATCCTTTTTCCTCCTTCATCTTTATTTCCCTATCTTATAAAATCTGAGATCCTTTGAGGCTTACATCATGTAGCCGTACCGATTCTCTGCTGAGGCTTCAAATTTCCACTACTCTCCCTGTACCCTGGACACTTCCCTCCAACCCATCTACCCGGTGAACCTGCTTGAGGATTATTAGATCTCAGGGAGAGGTAAAACAAGAGGAGCAAAGAAGGTGTAATAATGAAAAGGAACACATCCTGGTGCTCCTTCACTCCTCATCCACCTGGCACTTCCTGTACTTCTTGTGTTTATCTAACTGTAAGCTGTGGGTGGGTCAGCTGGGAGTAGACTTCTGAGTCCCCCTGATAAAATGATGAGGCTCCAGGAGCATCATTCCAGGATTCTGATTCCTGTTTACATAGGTAATACTCCCACCTCCATACCACTCACCTAGCCCTCTGTTCTGTCAGTTATTCAACTGCCTACTCTCCATTTCCATTGGATATCTCACATGTTTGAGTTAAAATTTACATTTATTACCTCATACACTTGGCCTCACCAGTCTGTCTCTTATTATCCTTTCAGTTGCACAAAGCTGGAAATTAAGGAGCTATTTTGACATTTTCCTCACCTTCCCCTCACCTGTTATGAACCATTTCCCTGTCAAATCCCGGTGCCAGTCTCCACTCATCCCCTTCACTTTTCTCACCCTTGTCCAGGCTAATGCACATTTTTCTATTTAATGTCATTCCTGATCTCTCCACATGTGTTCTGTCCCCACCCATTCTGCACTTTGCAGTCTTAGTGAACTTTTCAATGTGGAAGTCTGACCATGGCATTCTTGACCTCTGATCCACTTTCATGAAATGTAGTTTTTTTGCTTTCAGCATAAATACCCGGACTGGATAAGAAATGACTTCAAATAATCATCAAAAGTAATTAAGACTTGCTAAGAAATTCTTAAGAAACTTATGTGTTGTCTTCATTTCTAAATTCTGTAGATAATTCTGAAACCATTTGGAATATTTGTTCTAGTTGCACCTCTTGCATTCAACAGATAGTTATTGAGTGTCTGCCATATTCCACGTACAGTCATCCCTGACTATCCCGGAGGGGACGGGGATTGGTTCTAGGACCTGAGAGGGATACCAGAATCTTCTGTGCTCGATCTGTTATACAAAATGATATAGTCTCTGCATTTAACTTACACACATCCTCGCATATACTTTAAATCATCTCTAGATTGTTTATAATACAATGCAAATGCTGTGCAAATAGTTGTTATGCTTTATTGTTTAGGGAATAATTACAAGGAAAAAGTCTGTGCACGTTCAGTACACATGCAACCAGCCATTTTTTTTCAATACAGTATTTCTGATCCAAGGTTGCTTGAGCTAAAGGATGCAGAACTCGTGGGTACAGAGGCTGACTATGTGTACATAGTTCATGGAGATTTGCTTTTAAAAAAAATCACCTGTCTTTGGTAAAATATCTTGTTACTTTAAATGTACTTGTTAGAAAGGGCTGCTGGGTAGCAAAAGAGTAAGTGTTATGATTAGGAATAGGGCTTTGGAATCAGACCTGGATTTGTTACTGGTTCTGTACTTACTAGCTGTGTGAGCTTGCACAGATTACTGAGGTTCTGTAAGCCTCACCTTCCGTATGTTTAAAATGGCGATCATGCCCGGGCATAGTGGCTCATGCCTGTAATCCTAGCACTCTGGGAGGCCAAGGCAGGTGGATTGCCTGAACTCACAGGTTTGAGACCAAACTTAGCAAGAGCGAGGTCCCGCCTCTGAAAAAAATAGCCGGGCATTGTGGGAGGCACCTGTAGTCCCAGCTACTTGCCTCCAGGTGAGGCAAGAGAATTGCTTAAGCCCAAGAGTTTGAGGTTGCTGTGAGCTATGATGCCATGTTACTCTACCAAGGATGACAAAATGAAACTCTGTCTCAAAAATAAAAAATAAAAGTAAAAATAAATGGTGATCATAACAACAACCTCACATTTATTTTTGGGATTAAATATAATTATGCATGAAAATCTCTTAGCATACTGTGTGACACATAGTAAGCCTTAAATGACAGCTATTATTCATTCTGAGCACCAGCAGTGTGCCAGGTTTGAGGTATTGGGATACAGAAGTGAATAAAACCAACATGGTTCTATGACAACAATTTTTATTGTACAACTTTAAATGGTGTGCCTAAGATAAAAAGGTAGAAGTAAAAAGGTTATATATTTGGACTTAATATAAGAATCCATGTAATCCAAATAACCTTATTTGTAATCCAAATAACCTTTGCAGATGATTTCACAGTATAAAATCATCTGCAAAGGTTATTCAAACATAGAATGAATGGTAAAATTGTGGTTGATTAAGCAACTTTTTTTTTGCATACCTACCTATGTAGATTATGGTCTTCTTAAAGTATGATCTTATATTTTTCTTTGCATGTATTTCCCTTTTCTGGATTGAATAGGTGATCATTCTTAGAAATTCAGGTTACCAGAAGTAGATTGTATTATTGAACACTGTTTTAAAAAAATGTTTAGATGTCGTGTATGTAAAGTATATACTTTAGTAGCAGAAAATGCCCACATTTAGTGTATGTGTAGACCAAAACTGTACTGGATGGTGGACTGTGGGGGGAAAGTGGGGGGGGTAGTGGTTGAGCTGTCTAACTGTTTGTATTTGTTTAACTTTTGTTGCCTTTATCTACCAATTCATGAGGCCTAGCAGGGAGTGGGATATATAGGTGTGAAGTTCAGGAGAGGTCCTAGACATTGAGGGAAAGCTGCTAAAGAAATTATCAGCCTATAGAGAATAGTCCAGGCCATGAGTGCGGCTAAGATTAATCATGAGAACTTAAAGAATGTAAAGAGAAGAGGGTAGCAGGCAGACCTCTGCTGAGTGTCATTTAGGGGTTTGATTTAAGAAGAGGATTCAGTAGAGATTAGGAGGGACCAACAAGGTGGAATTTTTTAAACCTTTTATTTATTTATTTTTGTTTTGAGACAGAGCTTCAAGCTGTCCCCCTGGGTAGAAGTGCTGTGACATCACAGCTCACAGCAACCTCCAATTCCTGGGCTCAAGCGAGTCTCCTGCCTCCACCTCCCAAGTAGTTGGGACTACAGGCACCCACCACAATGCCCGGCCATTTTTTTGGTTGCAGCCATCATTGTTGTTTGGTGGGTCTGGGCTGGATTCGAACCCACCAGCTCAGTTGTATGTGGCTGGTGCCTTAGCTGCTTGAGCCACAGGCGCCAAGCCTTTTTAAACCTTTTATTATGGAAAATTTCTAACATACAAAAGTAGAGAGACTAGTGCAATAAGTCTGAATATACCCATCACTCAGCTTCAATAGTTACCTATTTGTGGACAGTTTCTACCCCTGCCCAAGTCTTTACTCCACTACTTATTTTAAAAACAGACTTCAATCATCATATCATTTTATCTGTAAATATTTCAGTATGTGTGTCTAAAAGCTTTTTTTAACATAGACACAAAACTATGATCTTACCTTAAAAAGTCTGCAGTAATTATATTCACTGTTCTTATTTCTCTCTTTATTTCATAAATGTTTTGCTTTATGGTTTGTTTGAATCAGGATCTAAAACAAGATCCATGAGTTATGATCAGCTGATATGATCTTACGTTTCCTTAACCTAGGATTCTCCTATTCTTTTTCGTGTTTTCTTACAATCTTCCCAGTGAAGACACTAGACCTGTAGAATATTCCTGGCCTAGACATTGTTGATTGTAGTTTTGTGGTGTCATTTAACATAGTCCAGTGTCCCCTGAATTAGCTGCAAATTTGTTTTTGAATCTATAAACTTGTTTTGTTTTTTTAATGTGTTTAATCTTTTTTTGTAAGGCTTTGTTATAGGTGGTGATGTGTGGATTTCCATTATGACTGGTTGTCTGTGTTAGTGGTGTTTGCAGCCATTGATGATCATGGCCCCGATCCATTAATTAGGGTTTACACAATGAAGATATCATTCCAAAAGGATGGAATTTAAGTATTAGATAGTACATTTATTACTATTGCTTTTAAGATCCTTGAATTTTTATATTTGTTCAAATCCTCTAGAAGAGAACAGATTTTATTTTGTTCCTATGTGTTATTCCATTAGACAAGCATTGTCTTTCTGGTTTTGTGCTTTTTCATATTTGAATTTGAAAATTGCCTGTAAGCTAATAAGGTACAAGCTTTTAAAAAATTGTAGGTACACAGATTATGTGCTTGCCCTCCGGTTCAGACATTTGGTGGTAGTCTGCTCTCAGAAACTGAAGAAAGGTGGAACCTAGAAGCTGCAGATGCACGTATTGATCTTTTATGTAAGCATTAATAAAAATAACATCTCATCTTGTACCCATTATACAAAGTTATTATGCCTCGTTCAAGTTATGCAAAGATCATAGTTTGAAATTTTAACATCTTTTTATATAACTTCTATTTAAAATATGTGGATGTATTCCAGCCTTAGAATCTAATGTCACATTTGTTTGGTTGCCAAATAACCGTTTTAAAACTAGAGACATACTGTTCCTAAAACCCTTACATAATTTGGAGTAAGTTCCCTCGGAAATGTGGTAAGGAAACGTTTTTACCCAACATGTGCTTTTAGAGAACATCTGAAATAGCACATATCATTTGAATGTTTACCTTTAGCCATTGGTTTTCAGTCAGATAATTAATACATATTTTATTATAATATTACAATAATGACAATAATGATAGATAATACTTAGGAGCTAGCATCTAAATCTAGGATTAAACGTCATATTCTATGCTTTCTACATAATGAAGGGTATTGATGTTCTGTCCCAAAATATCTCTTTTGGCATTTTTGATGCTTACGTACTCCCCACTCAGAACCCTTTCAGTTTTATATAATTCAGATCTCCTTCCCCTATCACATACAATCATAGAGAAAGAATGGGAAGTAGAGCTTCTGAGGTGCTATCCACTCACCCGTACACCACTGGAATCAGAGCCTTGCGGTATAAAGAGGAATTATAGGGAAGGGGCTTAGAAGAATTGAGAGGCATCTTTTATTTCCATTTCTTCTCTTTTGAGCCTCTGCGAATTGGTTTTTGCTTTCTTTTATCTCCCACTTTTGTTCCTCTAGTATCTTCACATTCCCCTCTGCCTATCTTCTTTCTCCCTGAAAGACAAAGTCACAGGGAAATGAGAGAATTTTGTGAGAGTCCGTGATGGGTAGCAAATACTGATCCTTGGATTTCACAATATAGCATATGTCAATATATATTTGTAAGAAATCATTTTGCTTAATTTGGACATTATCATTTGCAGTGTACATAATTTATATTCGTATTTTTTATATTCAGTCTTTAATCTCTTTCAAATGTCTATAAATTGTCAGTGTATACAGAATATCTAAAATAGTTTTTAAAGTGATTACTTAATTTGATCTATAGTAAAGCAAACCAAAGCATTCTAAGAATGAACTTGATTTTCCTACTGAAGAGTTTTAAGTTTCAAAAAATCTGATCACTAGTTCGTCTTATCTAAAACAACAGATTTATGATAGTTGGATGTGATAAATCATGACTGGAATAGTCACAAATCATATGTCATAGTAGAAAGCAAGAGAAATTGAGAAATGATATATTTTTTACCATTATGATGACTATTACACATATTTTAAAATAAGATGACAGTGAACAGTGTAGGAGAGCTGTAGTCCACTGGGTTGTTCCTGACACAAGTGGTAGGAGTTACGCACAGGGCTGCAGGGCCCAAGGTGCTGTCTAGAGCCTGTCTGTGAAAGACCCCTGGAACTGACATATTGTCGATGGTTGTAGGTGGTGTGTCTTGTCGTTGTGCCAGTGTGTTCAGGGATTTGTTTAGTTCTTATTTGGTATTTAAAGAAACTATTACTTTAAAAGTAAATTAGTTTTATAGATAAATATTGATTGAATTATAGAGTTTAAATGGCTATTAACTTTTTCTGAGACTCAAATGGCAAAAGGTATTTTATTAGACTTCTTAGCCTCAATTTTTGTTATTTTCATAAGATTATTAATTTGCTACAGTAATAACATAAGGATATCAGCTTTTAAGTCTACAAACACATTATAGACCTATAAAAATGGTCAAGAAATTGAACCACTTGTGCTGTAGAGAAGTTCATTCACTTGGATTATATGATGATTCAGACAAACAAAGGTCCAATGAACATTTACCCCACCTGTACTCTGTAGTATTCACCAAAGAGAAATGAAACCTAGAGCTCCCTTCAGTAATGTAGAGGCTAGTGGAAGAAACAGATTATAAATACTAATTATAATACACCCTGAGTAATACTATAATAATAGTGTATGTCATACCATGTATAAATGGTATTGACTTATTGGTAAGATAATGTCATTTATTGCAAGAAGACTCCCTGTTTAACAAATGGTGCTGAGACACCTGGCTGGCGACCTGTAGAAGACTGAAATTGAACCCACTCCTTTCACCACTAACAAAGATAGACTCACAATGGATTAAAGATTTAAACTTAAGACATGAAACTATAAAAAAACTAGAAGAAAGGTCTGGCTATTTTTTTTTTGTTGCAGTTGTTGTTGTTTTAGCTAGCCTGGACTAGTTTGGAACCCTTCAGCCTCAGTGTATGCGGCTGGCACCTTACCCACTGAACTACGGGTGCCACCCCCAGCTTCCTAAGGTATAAGCACGTATCTTTTATTTTAGAACTTCCCCACTCTGCCCCAAAAGTGTTTAAGGCTATACCTCTTCTAAACTGCTTATTTACACCTGGTGAACCTGGTGCGTTGGGGTTTCATAGCTGATCATTCTGTTTAGGATTTTCTCTTATTTTCTTTTCCAAATCTTGGGGACTTTTCATATCTCTTTTCTTATTAATTTTTATTATATTGGAAATACATACTGTGTGAGTCCAATCTTTTACATGTTTCACACTTTTTTTTTAATAGTGCAGGAAGTTGTGTATCTTGATGAATGTTTTATGAGCAATTGAAGAGAAAATGTATTTTGCGGTTGTTGGGAAAAGTGTACAATAAATGCCCATTAAGTCTCTTTCACTGATGGTGTTATTTAGGATTTCTCTATTTTTATAGATTTTTACACTCTTTCTATTAATTACAGAGGAAGGAGTGCTGAAATCTTCAACTATATTTTGTGTTTGTTTTTTTTTTCCATTTTAATTCTATTGTATTTGCTTTATACTTTGAGGATTTATTTCTTGGTGCATATGTGTTTATACAAGGTGGGCATAAAGTTCGTGTGCAATTTAAAACTTAAAATAGAGTGCAATTTTAAAACTGCACACGAATGTTATGGCCACCCTGCACACACACATAAAGATTAGGCAATTATGTCCTTACCACATATCTCTTAACCCAGCGGTTCTTAACCTGTGGGTCATGACCCACAGGAACTGTACTAAAGGGCTACGGAATTAGGAAGGTTGAGAACCATTGTCTTAACTACGGGTAACAGTCTTTGTCTGGAAGTCTACTTGGATGATGTTAATGTAGTCACACTGTCTCCATACAGTTAACTTTTGCATGGTTTACTCATTTTTTAATCCCTTTCTTTTAAACAATCTGTATCTTTATTTTTAAAGTTTGTTTCTTATAGATAGACATTAATCTTTGGTATTCAGCAACAAAACAATAGAATTTCAAGGAAAACTTGGGAATTCCTTAAATCTCATTACTCTTTCTTTTTTGTCATATTTGAATTTGCTTAAGCCCATATTTATACATAATTCTTTCAATAACAAAGAAATAAAAAAATCTACCTGATGTAGATATTTGATAATAGAAAATATTTTAAAAGGAAATACTAACGCAAAGTCAATGCCACATAAAAATCACTTAAAACTTGAAAAATAATACTGTAAAAATTAATTCCCAAAAGGTATCATTAAAAAAATTTAAGACCTACAAAACACTAACTGTTCTCTGCCCTAGACTTTATCCTTTTTTCATGACAAACATTATAAATGCAAAAAAATTCTTCCATTTGCTCTGATGTTGATTGAATTGCTAAGAGTGTTTCCAAAAGCACCTGCAAATTGGGCTTTAGAGCACATTTTCCTTCTTATGAGATAATTTTCTGTTAAAAACAATAAAATATTATGTCTGCTTACCTTGATTTTGGTTTTGCCATTAAATTGATGCTCATTTTGCTAATCCAGTTGTTAGATCAGTTTCTTGAGGTTTTTGTTTGTTTGTTTGTGATAGCGTCTCACTCTGCCATAGCTCACAGCAACCTCATACTCCTGGGCTCAAGTGATCCTCCTGCCTCACCCTCCCAAGTAGCTGGGACTACAGGCACCTGCCAAAACGCCTGGCTCTTTTTTCTATTTTTAGGAGAGACGGGGGTCTCGCTCTTGCTCAGGCTGGTCTTGAACTCCTGAGCTCAAGTGATCCACCTGCCTCAGCCTCCCAGAGTGCTGGGATCACAGGTGTGAGCCACCTTGCCTGGCTAATCTTAGATTAGTTCCTAATCTTATCTCAGAGTATTCCACAGACACATATTTACCGCAGGCCAAGAGCTAGACCAGCTGACTGGATTAAGTCTGCTCCTTATTGACTTCTGTAACTGCTCATTTTCACCTGAGACTCTCCGTCGGCGCTTCTTGCTCTAGTTTTTAAGCTATCAGTGGATTCCTGGAAATCCATAGTGTCTGTATATTTATCGTGAAGCTTTACTTTGCAGCCACGATTCATAGATTTATACTTTTCCTATTTTCCTGATTTCTTGGCTGAAGTACATATATAAATTTCCCCAAAGGCAGAGAAGGAATCTCTGTGTGGAAACGTTAACCGGGTATCTGGATCTTGTTTTCTGCATCAAGCCTGATGCTGTCTGGTTTTTTTTTTTTTTTTAATTTTTATTTTTATTGAATCATAGCTGTGTATGTTAATGCCATCATGGGGTACAATGTGCTGGTTTAATATACAATTTGAAATATTTTCATCAAACTAGTTAACATAGCCTTCATGGCATTTTCTTAGTCATTGTTTTAAGACATTTATTTTCTATACTTAGTAAATTTAACATGTTCCCTTCCAAAATGCACCGTAGGTGTGGTCCCACCAATTACCCTCTTTCTACCCATCTCCCCCTCTCCGTTACCCATATTCTTGTGCTATAGTTGGGTTATAGCCTTCATATGAAAGGTATAAATTAGCTTCATAGTAGGGCTGAGTACACTGGATACTTTTTCTTCCATTCTTCAGATAATTTGCTAAGAAGAATATGTTCCAGCTCCATCCATGTAAACATGAAAGAGGTAAAGTCTCCATCTTTCTTTAAGGCTGCATAATATTCCATGGTATACATGTACCACAATTTATTAATCCTTTCATGGGTTGATGGGCACTTGGGCTTCTTCCATGACTTAGAAATAACTTTTATAATTTTGAGGTATGTTGCATCTATGCTTATTTTGTTAAGAGTTCTTATCAGAAAAG
>CAUYON010130356.1:0-10453 GCA_963573935.1 Arctocebus calabarensis | reverse complement strand
CCATTGAGCTGATCTTAGTTGCTATCCAGACTCTGAATTCAACTTCTGACATCTCAGCCATTTGCTTATGCAAGGGATCTTGTGCTTCATCTACTTTGTCATTCCTTGGGGGAGTTGATCTACTCTGGTTATTCATATTGCTAGAGTTTTTCTGTTGATTCTGCCTCATGATTATTTTTCACTATTGCCTATGACTGTCCTCAGAGTTGGGGAGGTGTCTCTCCCAGATGAGACCCTGGCAGAATCACTCTGTTGTTACTGGATCTTTGTAGAGAGTGACCCTGTGTTTCCTATGATTTCTCAAACCCTGCAGGGTGGAGAGCTTAAATCCTCCTCAGCCTGCTTAGAAGACACTTTAAATTGCTTACTTGAGCTAAGCAGAAGCTTTCCCAGGAAAGCACTGTGACTGGGATCACTCTTTGAGTGGCTATCCACTTACCCAGTGTGCCAAAACTGGTCTCATTCCATGGCCCTGAGGGCTAAGGCTGCAAGGTGTCTCAGTCCCCGTCTTTAGGCTGCTCAGTCACTAGATTACTCACTCCCGCCCAACGCCTGTTCTGCGACCCTGAGGGTGGAGCTTGCCAGGGCAGTTCTCCCACAATGGCTCCACACAGCCCACCACCAAACACTGGCAGCTCCGTCTGGCTTGGTGGCCCAGTCTGGGGTCCCAGACAACACTCAAAACCCCCTGCACTCCTCCCCAAGTTCTCCCAAGGCAGTTCAACCGAGTGCCAAGTCCAAAAGAAACCCAAATGGTTCACAGGCAAGGCCTTTACAACCTGCAGTCCCACTGTTGCTCCACCCACAGCTGCCGACAGGATCAGACTGAACGAACAGATGCAGCCACTTGCCCAATCTCCTCTGCTTTAGCCTTCCTCAGGGTGTCCAGAAGCCTCACACTGTCTCCCTGTGTCCCCAAAGGGATGTTTCTGGGCAGATCCTGCCTGGCAAAGGTGCCCAAAGTCCTCTCACCCCAGTCTCACCGTGCCCAGCTGCAAGGAAGCTGTTACTCGTCTGCCATCTTGCTCCACCCCCTAGATCTTCATAATGTTAAGGCGTTATTTCCTGTTGCCTAGAAACATTTGTACTACAATCAGTTGTTGTTTCATAATGTTTTACCAAGGAGGTTTGACCTTTTCAATCACATGAAGGCAAAATAGTCCATTTAAAAAACGGTTGTAATATATGAAAAGAATAGTAATATATTAATATTTCTTAAGTCAGCGATATTAACTCTCCAAAAGTCACTGTATAAACTACATTTTTAATAATGGTTTCATAAGAATACAGTTTATTCAGAAGAATATTGAAATAAACTATAAATAACCCACCAAGGGCCTGGTCTCTTTTGGATAGATTGAGGGCTGTCAGTGATAAGAAAGAAAGGAAATATAACATCACCAACTTAATCAGAAAACGTGAAATTGTCCAATCGCAAGAAATGAAACTCTTTTGTCAGAGATTATGACTAATCGTGTATAGAAATTACAACTTTTATTCTGATGACAACACAAAACGAATTACATATTGTTACCAGGTAAGCATTATTTATGCAGGGCAAAATTTGATTTATCAAATTATTACATTACAGTGCTGCTACATATGTTAATAAGAAATCAATATCCTAATCAAAGATTATCAAAGGAAAGATAATGTTTTATCTCACTTTGAACTATTCTTTATTTAAATTTCACTCTACTGAGGTTTGCTATTATACTAAATGTGTGATGTTGTGTATCTGGCCACATTCTAAAGTGATAAATTAATATTAATAAAAGAGTAATGATAAATAATTATTTAAAGTGTCATCTGTTGGTTTTCTAAACCTCACATGTGACATTGTATATAATGTAACATAATATATGCATCCTTTGTGAATGATATAAAGTGTAATGGTAAGTTGTAAAATCATTCTGCTTTTATCAACGTACAAATTTATTTATATTTAATATTTCATCTGTGTGCTTAGTATTCTTCTAAATTATTGGGATGTACAAGCCAATAAACTCACAAAAAATTCATGGATAATAATTTTTTTTTTTGTTCTTGATATAATTGCCTAAAGATGAAACCAACTGAGATGTCCTGAGTAGGTGAATGAACAAAACAATCTCCAAACACAGACAAATGGAATATTATTCTGTACCAAAGAGAAAAGACCTGGAGAAACTTTAGTGTCCATACCCATGTGAAAGCCAGTCTGAAGAGGCTATAGACTATAATTTCGTACTTGACATTCTGGGAAAGGGAAGCCTTGGAGAGGGTAAAAACACCTGTGGTTTCCATGGCATGGGGGGATGGAGGGACAAATAGGTAGAATAGGAGAGATTTTTAGGGTAGTGAAAGTATTCAATGTACTATGTTGAATACATATCATTCTCCATTTGTCAAAACCCATAGAACATACCACAGAAATAATGAAATCTAATATGAACTATAAACTTTAGTTTAGAATGATGAATCAATATTGACTCGCTAATTTTTTTTTTTTGATATTGTCTCACTATGTTGCCCAACTGTAGTGACAGTGAGTGGCCTTTCACAAGCATGATCCTTGTTCACTATAGCCTGGGACTTTTGGGCTCCGGATCCTTCTGCCTCAGCCTCCTTAATAGCAGAGATTGCACTTACCTGTCACCAGGCCTGGCTCTGACTTGTCAATTGTAATCAATATACCACACTAATGCAAGATATTAATAATACAGGAAACTAGAGGGAGGCTCAGCACAGTGTTTATGACAGTATTTGGGAACTTTGTATTTTTTATTCTATTTTTCTGTAAATCTATAACTGCTCAAAAAAAAGTTTATTAAAATAAAATCAAACTGTACTCTGTATAGCTAAATACTAACACAAATCTGAACTCTAGGCATCAGGATACTACACATGGGATGATGAGGACATAGCACAGCCATTACTGGAATACGAATCAATTGGTGGGCCCACCATCATCTGTCCTTCCGACAGAAGCAACAAGAGACTTTTGTAAATATTTGCCATGGATATAGGCAAAACAATGGAGAGCAGAGGGTTTCTCTTGAATCTCTTTCTTCTCAGTTGCCTTCAGGCTAAAGTAATATGTATTTTGAGGTGACACATTCTAGTCTCCTACGCTGTGTTCCAACCAGGTTGCTTCTTTTTGCCCATTATAAAATAATCTTTTCAATGTCTTCTTATTCCTCTTAAATAGTCAGGGCGTAGCATATTATTCTCTAGGGTAAGGATGGGTAAGTGCAGGCTGGTAATAGAAAGCATCTTCCTGGGAGTGGCAGGCATCCAGGCCTGACCTACATGACACTGAAGGTGACCCCAGTGCTTGTGCCTACTGGGAGAGCTGTGCCATGGACCCACACCATCTGAGTTCACAACCTTACACAGAGCAGCTCTTACAGCAACCCTTTCCCACAATACCAACAGGATTCCTGTGCTGACATTATCACTTCAACTGTGTAAGTCTCTTCTGCTTTCTCATTCACCTTGCAACTTTCTGGAAGCCTTGTTCTTTGGTCCCTACCTTTCCTTTTGGTGGGGTGTCCAACCCACACCCCACAGGATGCAGGAGGACTTTTTTGATTAGCTGTGGTGGCAGAGATAACAAAAATTCCACATGGACCTTTTAATTTTTTTATTTTTGCACTCATCAATTTTCCTTAGTGTCTGTGTATTTAATGTATGGATGAAGACAAGTCTTCTTCTTCCGGTGTGACAGAGAACCAAAAGTTTGGACACCCCTGGCCCCACCTTTGATGTTTTAGGAATATCATGTTTCTATTTAGAATAGACATCCTTCTGAAGCCTCAGAAAAAACTTTAATTTTCTTGCTATCAGCACTCAAATCAAGTTGTTGGAACTAGTTTCATAAAGAGTCTCGACACACATCACTAATGGGAGTCAAGTGAACCATTGGTGTTTTACATCTAGATTTTGGGAAGCTTTGAATTGTTCTCTTGTTGAAGGTTGAACTTCATTGTGCTTCCTTCATTGTTTGGTTTGGCATCAAAAGTTGAGGAAACACTTGTTTCCATTCATCATTCCATATTTGATTCATCGTTAATGGGAACCAAAGTCAACATCTCACTTTCCTCATAGTCTATTTCCTCCCCAGGGAAATTCTTCTCGCTGCAATCATGATTTAAGTCTGACATTTTCAGCAATACCTAGAGAAAGGCAAAGCTGTGATGTTAAGGGTATATACAGTTTACTTTTTATAAACTCACAATTTTTTTTGAAGTGAGACATTTATAGTTTATAATAATTAATTGATTGATTTCAGGGAAAAGAAGAAAATGAATGTAAAAAACAGGGAAAAATAATTCATCATTGTATTATGAAAGTGACTCAAGAGTTGACAAAAGTTGAACCTTCAAAGAAGTAATTTAAAAGGATGGCATATTTATTGAAACACACAGCTATGCAAATTAATTAAGATATACTTACATAATAAAATGCATGATTTTAAAACATTTCCATAAGGAATCTTTGTATATCATATGAATGTGTACTCATAAGATATTATATAATATCTGTAGCTGTGAGGCTTTGTATGCAATATTTTTATAAACATAGTCTCATAAAATTTTTGACATGGCTCAATATTCTGAGTACAGATACAACAAATATGTGTTTCCCTTTCTTTCTTTTTTTTCCCTTCCTCTCTCCTTCTTCTTTACTTCCTAGGTTCTATGACACTCTCTCTGTGTATCTTCATTCATCAGGGAAATTTTCCTCTGTAAGTTTAATTATTGTAACTGATATGTAGTGCTTCGCTCTATATGTATGGAATAGCATACTTTTTGAAGTTATTTTAGACATGCTTTCTTCATTTCCGTAAATGCATTTGAAAACAAAGATCCTGCCGTGGCATGTCGTGGGATGCCCAGGCAGAGACTCCAGGTACCTGAGCTTCACGATGCATGCGACCAGCACTGTCATTCTATCATGCTGTGAAGATTCTTTTTATGTGTTATGTTAGCAAGACTACTAACGTTTGGCCAAATTCTAGTCCAGATGTCTCTGTTGAGGTATTTTTCTATGTGATGAATATTTGCAGTCAGTTGCTACTAAGCAAAGCACGTTCCTTTCCATAATTTGATTGGGCCTCATCCAATGAGTTAAAGGACTTAAGGACAAAGATTGAAGTCTCCCAACAAGGAAATTTTGCCCCAAGATGATAACATAGAATTTTTTCCCTACATTTCTAGTTAGCCGCTCAGCCGAAGTCAGACTCAGAACTGCAGCAGAAACTCTACCTGAATTTTCAGCTGGTCAGCTTGTTTCTCTTGAGAACACTGACAAATACAGACGCCAAAGAGCAGAATAAAATGTAAATTCTAGTCCAACTTCTTAATGGGAGACTTGGCTCGCGTACAATAAACTCTTTATGCCTCATTTCCAGAATTTTAAATAGGATAGTTTATACTGAGATAATTAAGTGGTATCTTTGACATGGTGCTGACTCCTTAAAAATTTCTCGATATTTTTTATATCATTCATTATCCATTTCATCATGATTTTAATATTATCCTGGTGATTATATTTATTACTAGGTGAAACAAAACAAAGGGACACAACAATACATTTTGTGATTTTTATATTTTTTATATATATGTATATTTTTTTGAGACAGAACCTCAAGCTGTCACCCTGGATGGAGTGCTGTGGCATCACAGCTCATAGCAACCTCCAATTCCTGGGCTCAAGCGAGTCTCCTGCCTCTGCCTCCCAAGTAGCTGGGACTACAGGTGCCCGCCACAACGCCCTGCCATTTTTTGGTTGCAGCCGTCATTGTTGTTTGGCAGACCGGGCTGGATTCGAACCCGCCAGCTCAGGTGTATGTGGCTGGCGCCTTAGCCTGCTGAGCCACAGGCGCCGAGCTGTGATTTTTATATTTTTGCAAACATTTATTTAGTTCAGTTAAAATGTATACAATGCAAGGATACATTTCAAAACAACTTAAAGTATATTATACATATCTTCCCACAAAAATAAGTAAGGTGATAGTTATGTTAATTAGTTGATTTAAGCATTCCATGTTGTATATCAGATTATCACCTTGTATCCCATAAATGTATATAGTTATGATTTAAGAAACATTAAGTTAAAAAATGAAAAAAATAAAAGATGACATGGTTGTCGACTAATGTTTCTATTTTTATTTTCCACTAGTGTTAAATATGTTTTAAATAATACACATTTGAAAGGGCTGTAAAGTATATTGCCTATTGTTTCTTAGATATAACATATCAAACTATTTTAGAAACGAGAATTTCATTCATGGCATTTTAACAGAGTTCAAAGGGTAAGCAAAAGACTCTGTTTGCTTCTGGTCAAATACTTCTGACTAAATATGGTTATAAAAGATAGTCCCCTAAAGTTTCTTGATCTATATTAATTAGATCTATATTAATTAGACTTGGAGCAACCTCCCATCCTTAAAGCTATATTAAATTCATTTTACTTATTCTTATACTTTAGTGTTAATGAGAGGCCTGATCACCTTTGAAATATTTCTGTGTACTAAGAGAAAGTGTATTTCCTTATTCATTAGCAAGATTTAAATAGCAATAAGGACAAGCTGGATCTAACTATCATTTCTAAAATGAGTCTGCACTTGATAATTGAGACTAATGAATTTTTTTTAAGTGGACAGAAATTTAAGGAGAAGCCTTCTTTAAAATTGGTTTAGTATCCACTGCAGCAAATGGGCAACTCTCTGGTCTATTTCAGAGCCATAGATCTTTTTATGGTTCTTCTGCTAAGATTGAGGAAAGGCGTCTTTGGCAGATGATATGGTTCTATCAAGGGACATAACAAAATTCTTTTGCTCACTTGATCACTGATCAGTAGAAATGAACAGTATGTTTCATATCTATAATTACAAAAGATATAATTTGGTAGTTTACCAAGTAAGGCTGCCTATTTTCATTTTTTTACAGTTTAGCATATTTTTATTATTATGTATTAAATCATAACGTGGTACATTGAAGCATTAATGGGGCCCAGTGTGCTGCTTCAATATGCAATGTGAAATGCTTACGTTAAACTAAGTAGCACATCCATCACAATTATACTCATTTCTTCATAGTTGTGAAATGTACCATTGCATCATGCACATTAGATGAGGTCCCCTCAAATACCCACACTCCTCCCATACCTTCACTCCCCTCCCCTCTGTCTCCTCTTCTCTTCTACTTTCTGGACTCTAGTTATGAGCAGAAACATTTTAAATTATGGTGTTAACCTTAATGTGTGCTCAACTTTTTTTTTTTTTAAATTTAGACATTATACATCTAAATATTTATAGACAGTCTTCCTCACCTGATGGCCTCCCTCACTTGATGTTGGTCTCCCTCACCTGACATCCTCCCTCACCAGACGGCCTCCCTCCCCTGACGGCTACCCCTCATCTGGTAGTCGCCCCTTAGCTGTCATTGGTATTTTCAGTTTGCACTCCATTTTTTGTTAATATTTGTAAAACCATGCTTTATTTTATTTATTTTTTTGAGATAGAGTTTCACTGTGTCACCCTCGGTAGAGTGCCATGGTGTCTTAGATCACAGCAACCTCAAACTCTTGGGCTTATGTGATTCTCTTGCCTCAACCTCCTGAGTAGCTGGGACTAAAGGTACTCGCCACAATGCCCAGCTATTTTTTGGTTGCAGTTGTCATTGTTATTTAGCAGACCTGGTCCAGACTCGAACCGGCCAGCTTTGGTGTATGTGGCTGGCACTCTACTCACTGAGCTATGGGCGACAGCCTGGAAAACCAACCTTTAAACATCTTCATTGTTCTGATTTCTCATTGCCCTCTTTCCTCTTGACCTTTGAATTGTGTTTGATTTAATGTTTATGAGTCCAACACAAAATATTTTATATTGGGCACAGATCTCTTCCGGGGCCGCCAGTGCGAGGTGGGTCACCTGGACGGGCCAGGCAGCATGGCCCTTTCCAGTGTGAGCCTCTGTGCCCAAGTGAGGCTTCTGCACCTGACAGCCAGAAACACGAGGAGCCTTGAGTCAAGTCAGCAGAAGAGTAAAATACAGGCTGGATAAGCCTCTGTGCAGCGAGTTCTGCGACGAGGAAATACAATCCAGAATCTTAGAATCTTAGAATATATATTTTTTATTGTTGAGGATTCGCTGAAGAAACCAGGTTATGCTGATTGCATTTGTTAAGTAAAGTCCCTCTTACAATTGTGTCTTGTCCCCAAAAGGTGTGTCACACACTGAGACCTCACCCCTCTCACTCCTTCCCTCTCTCTGCTCTCCCCTTCCCCCACCCCCACTGTGTACTAGATCATTAATTGTCTTCATATCAAAATTGAATACATAGGATTCATGCTTCTCCATTCTTATGATGCTTTACTAAGAAGAGTGTGTTCCACTTCCATCCAGGTTAATTCAAAGGATGTAAAGTCTCCATTTTTCTTTCTTTTTTGAGACAGAGCCTCAATCTATCACCTTGGGTAGAGTGCTGTGGCACCACAGCTCACAGTAACCTCAAACTCTTGGACTTAAGCAATTCTGTAGCTTCAACCTCCTCAGTAGCTGAGACTATAGGCACCTGCTACAATGCCCAGCTATCTTTTGGTTGTAGTTGTCATTGTTGTTTGGTGGGCCCAGGCTGGATTAGAACCCACCAGCTCTGGTGTATGTGGCTGGCGCTTTAGCCACTTGCACTACAGGCGCCGAGCCAAGTCTCCATCTTTTTTAATGGCTGAAAAGTATTCCAAGATATTAACTCTTAGAATATTAAAAAAAGAAAAATTGGTATAATGCACATGTATATCTAAGGAACTCTACTCAGCCATAAAAAGGAATGAAATGATGTCTTTTGTGGTAACTTAGGTGGAACTGGAAATCATTATCCTAAGTGAAGTATCTGAGGAGCAGAAAAAGAAACACCACATGTTCCCACTAATAAGTGGGAGCAAATGAGGGGCGAACGGGCACAGGTGTGAAGGGCACTGGAGGCCAAGAAGAGGGGAGGGAGGGAGGGTGCAGGGGACGCCGTCTTGGTGCTGCACACGGACACTCTGACCTCTGCATTCCATGTGTATCCACGTAACAGAGACCTTTTACCCTTAATATTTTGAAATAAAAAAAAAATAGAAAAAAAGCTAAAGCTAAGGAATTTCTTACCAGAAACATCCAGAAAACCCACCTTTATGACCCATGGGCTCAGATTGGGTTTTGAGCTAATTCTTTGGGGCTAGCTGAGCAGTCTCTCTGCTGGGGCAGGATCACACTCAGAGAGGTGACACCGTCTGCACAGTGGAGGACGCCTGACCCAGAGAGAAACTGTCGGGACAGAGGAGGGTGGGTGCTGTGTGGGCCCCTCCCCCGACGTGCACCACGCAGGGCCCATTCTCATCGGGAGACTCAGGAGTTCACTGGGTCAGCAGTAGGTGTGTCTGAGTGAGGAGCGCGGCCAAGCGGAACTTTAAGCGCTGTAAAGTGGTCTTTCAAGTTACGGGCATCATTGTTAGGCTTTATTTGATTATTAAGGCCAGTCATAATCAAGCCAACACAATCCATCGTGTCTTTCCATGGTTTTGACTCTGGCACCAGGGCTCCACAAATGTAATCATAATTTCTGGGTTATTTAAAAAAAATTAAAGTCAATATTAATTTTTTCTATTTTGAAACAATTTGCAAGAATTGTACCAAGACCTTTTTTTTCTTGAAACTGTTTGGAAACAAGTTTCTGCCATGATGCTCCTTTACACCCTAATAATTACTTACCGTGTGATCCCAAAGTGAGGCCGCGCTCCTGCCGCACACCACATAATCACCAAAATGAGGAGGTAACTTGTGCATCACTGCCACCTACTCACAGACTCTGTTCATGTTTTGCCATTGTCCCAATACTACATTTTAGGGCAAAAAAACCTAGTTAAGGGTCACGTGTTGGTTTGTAATTTTTAAAAATCTCTTTTAATTTTGCATCCGAGGCTTCTTTGACTTTCGTGATGTTTACAGCCAGTTGTCAGGCAGATGCCACCTGCTCGGGGCACTTCTGATAGCTTCTCGTGACTATGTTCAGATTGTGTGTATGTGGCAGGAGCGTCACCGAGACACAGGAGAGATGGTGATGCCCTTTGACTGAATCCTGTCAGGTGGTCTACAATCTTAGTTTGTTTCATTACGGGTGATGTTCCCTTTGAACCCTTAATTGAGGTGATTTCTGTCCAGTTTTTTCACTGTAAAACTACTCAATTCCCTGTATAATTCACAGTTTCTGTGCAGGTAAATTGGACTCCAGGGCTGCTCAATGCTACTACTTTTTTTTTGCAATTTCTTTGGTTCTGTTAATTTTTTTTTTTTTTTTTTTTTTTGAGACAGAGCCTCAAGCTGTCACCCTGGATAGAGTGCTGTGGCATCACAGCTCACAGCAACCTCCAATTCCTGGGCTCAAGTGAGTCTCTTGCCTCTGCCTCCCAAGTAGCTGGGACT
>CAUYON010130351.1:0-23498 GCA_963573935.1 Arctocebus calabarensis | reverse complement strand
TGGCAGGCGCCTGTAGTCCCAGCTACTTGGGAGGCGGAGGCAGGAGACTCGCTTGAGCCCAGGAATTGGAGGTTGCTGTGAGCTGTGATGCCACAGCACTCTATCCAGGGTGACAGCTTGAGGCTCTGTCTCAAAAAAAAGAAAATTGACCAGTCATAATTAAATGAAATACATGAGCACTCTGTTTGTGATTAAACGCTCAGTAATTATAAAAATTAAAGCAGAATATTTGTTTTTGTTTTCCTGTTTGATTCATGGTTCTTTTCTTTGTTATTTACACCATTGTAATTCTTGGTTAGAAAAATCAAAATACAGAAAACCAATATAAAACTTAACTTGCATTAACTGGCATGAAAATGCTATTTTTAAATATATATTTACAATAGTTTTCAGAATAATTATGTATGCAAATATGTACCACTATTTAACTGATAGCTCTGGTGTGTCACTAGCAGAAAGTGAAAGTGCCATTTGATCTTATTTTTTATATAACAAGGAAAATGTGCATTTTCAGAGAAAACAAATCACAATTAATAGTAAAATGTGCAACAGATGGTGGAACTTATAATTATTCTATCAGACTAATAGTATACTGTCTGCATTTTGGAATTTGTGTTTCCCAAAAGATGATGTTGGGTTAATGCCATATTGACAGCTGGTACATTCCTAATGTAGTTAGTTTGATATACCTCATCTATTAAATCCTGTACATTTTCCAAAATAACAGATGACAAGTGCAATTGACCACCTGGGAAAAAGCAATTTCAATAGAAAGGGAAAAATTGATCTTCTCTTTGGTAATTGTAGAGTCGCTGACTATTTTTTCAGTTTGGGGTGATATTATTAACCACCACCATATTATTTACTTTAAAGAGTACACAGTTTTAAACACAATGATTAAGAGTAATCTGTGGACAGACAACAGATGCTTTACCTATCATGACTGTTAAAATTATAAACAGTTTTGATTTGTAGAGTATCAGTTCAGATAAGGATTTATAATATAGGTTGTGCAGATGTTACATTAAAATATCAATTAGATAATAAATTTCTCTAATATAGTCAGAAAACACAACTCACAGACAATGAATGGTGTATTATCATAAGGAGAGATCTTATTAGTTGTGGAAGAAAGTAAAGCTTCCTTTTTAAAAACAGATTTAATGTTGGATGCTTTCAAATTGAACAAAATACATTATGAAGTTACTTTGTCTTCAATAAAGCAAGAAATAATAGATAATTAATATGAGTGAATAATAAACTTTAATGGCATGAAAAGCATATGATATAAAACTACATCAATTTGAACTTGGACTTCTCACTGAGGACTGCATATCTCCCTTAATAATGCTATAGAACTCCATAGCTATTCACAAGAATCTTACGTTTTTGAAAATTTGTAAAAAATAAAGGCCTAGTTTAATATTCTTAGATGATATGATACATCTATTAATAACATTGTAGTATTATTTCTCCTCAAAATTTTCAAAAAAAGGAAAAATGTATATTAAATATCAAACTTCACCCAATAAACACTTTCAAATAATAAGAGATGTAAACTAGTGGTACAACGTTTTAATTTACTTCAGATAAATACTCAAGTTAATTGATTTTAAAAATATGCAACTAAAGATTTTGAGATGAACAAAATCATTTAACTGAATAATAACCCTGCTCTGGGAATATTTCAATATAATACTATACCACATATTTATTTTTATGGCAATATACCCAAACCAAAATATTTGACCTTTATGTTGACTATCACTTCTCAGAGTTTTATTATATAAGTCATAAAATATAAAAGGAAATGGCAACAAAACATCAAACCAACTTATAAATCCTTATAGTCATTAAAATAAATAATTATTTATATAAGCTACACTATATCCTCATGTTTTTCAAATAATTTAGTAACTACAATAAATATGTGGATGAAAACTTAGATATATCATGAAATTCTTTATTCCTCCAACCAAATAGTTCCTTCAATGTTTGAAATTCTTTTTAAATAAAAAATTATTCTGCATTGTGGTGATAATATAAATCTAATATTTATTTTCAGAAGGTGAAGAATGTTAATTAAACTTAAGTATCCAATGTACTCAGCCCTAATATGAAGCTAATTTATAGCTTTCATATGAAGGCTAAAACCCAATTAAAGAACAAGTATATAGGGAAAAGGGCAAGGGAGGGGAGGGAAGAAGGGAGTATGGTTGAAGGGAGGGCGATTGGTGGGATCTCACCTACGGTGTATCTTAGAAGTGTACTGGTGAAACTTATTAAATGCAGAATACCAACGTCTACATATAGTGATTAAGAAAATGCCATGAAGGCTATGTTAAACAGTTCAATGAAAATACTTCAGAATGTATATGAAGTCAGCACATTTTGCCCCATGATTGCACTAATGTACACAATTATAATTTAATAAAAATTAAAAAAAGAAAAAAATTGAATTTAATAAAATGGAAAAAAAAGAAAGAAAAATGAGTGTGGGGGGGCTGGTTCCTGTGACTCAGTGAGTAGGGCACTGGCCCATATACCGAGGGTGGCAGGTTCAAACCCGGCCCTGGTCAAACTGCAACAAAAAAAATAGCCAGGTGTTGTGGCAGATGCCTGTAGTCCCAGCTACTCAGGAGGCTGAGGCAAGAGAATTGCCTAAGCCCAGGTGGTGGAGGTTGCTGTGAGCTTGTGATGCCACAGCACTCTACTGAGGGCAACAGAGTGAGATTCTGTCTCCAAAAAGAAAAAAGAAAGAAAGAAAGAAAGATGAGTGGGAACTGTGACATTGGGTTAAGGAATGATTTCTTAGATATGACATTTAAGCACAAGCAGCAGAATTAAAAATGGACTTCATCAATATTAAAAGTTTGTGCAATGAAAAAATAAATTTGCGCAATGGAAATCAAGAAACTGAAAAGAAAACCTATAGAATGGGGGGAAATGTTTATATATTGCCTATCTGCAAATAGTCTAGTTTCCAGATTATATAAAAAAACTCACAATTAAGTGATAGACAAATAAACCAATTGAAAAATGGGCAAAATATATGAATAGACATTCCTCTAAAAATAAAAACAAATGGCCAATAACAAGAAAAGATTATAAGTTCTCCCAACAATATAAGTCTTCAGGGAAATATAATCAATTTCAAGTCCAGTTTAAAATTGATAATCATGGTGAGATACCATTTCACACCCACTAAAATGGCTACAGTGAGACAGTAAAACAAATGCTGGTTAGGATATGAAAGAACTGGAACCCTCATACATGCCGTTAAAATGATCAGCCACTGTGTAAAGTAGTTTGGTGGTTTCTCACAAAATTAACATCAAATTATCATATGACCCAACAATTATTTTGGGCATATATCCAAGAGAAATGGAAAGATTGCCCCACAAAAATATGCATACACATGTTCACAGCAGCATTATTTTTGATGGGCCCAAAGTGGTAAAAATTCAAGTATTCATAAACTGATAAATGGAATAAATGGATAAACAAAATATGCTATATCCTGGCATTGGAATGTTAATTTGGCAGCAGGCCAGAATGAGAGGCTGCGCATGGTGGCTCTGGCCTGTAATCTTAGCATTCTGGGAGGCTGAGGCAGGTAGATCGCCTGAGCTCAGGAGTTCGACACCAGACTGAGCAACAGTGAGACTCTGTCTCTACTAAAAGTAGAAAAACTAGTCTGGCATTGTGGCAGGTACCTGTAGTCCCAGCTACTTGGGAGGCTCAGGAACAAGGATCTCTTGAGCCCAAGAGTTTGAGGTTTCTGTGAGTTATGACACCATGGCAGGTTGACAGAGTGAGACTCTGCCTCACCATAATAAAACAAAACGAAAAAGCAGAATGACGTAACAATATACACAGCAACACAGAAAATCTATGAAAAACATGATGCTAGGTGAAAGAAGGTAGTCACAGGACAATTCTTATCATATGATTCCAATTATATTAAATGTCCAGAGAAGGCAAAGCTGTAGAGTCAGGTATTAGCTAGTTTGTTTGCCTAGGACTGAGTTCTGTGGTGTTGTGAGAGAATGGAACATGTCTGCTAATGGATGTGGAGATTCTTTTGGTAGAGATGAAAATGTTCTAACATTAGATTGTTATGATGATTGCCCTGCTCTGTGATATATGATAAGCCAGTAAATCGCACATTTTAATAGTACGTGAATTATAGCATGACAAAGCTTTTAAAAAATGGAACTGGCAGGAGTTTGAGGCTCCAGGGAGCTATCATTTTGCACTGCATCCTAGGGCACAGAATGAGATCCTGTCTCAAAACAAACAAACCAACCTTACAAAAAACAAACAAAAAATAAGACTGCAATTTTTCAGAGAATGTTTATTAGTAACAAAGTCAAATCTGGAATGTGAGTTTCCATTTGAAAGTTAATAATTAGCAACAAAAACTCATCACTAAAATTAAAAACACAGAATTAGTAAAATCTGAGAAATATATTTAACAATAGAGAAAATATTATTGTGCCATTTCTAGCACACATTTTTTTTCCCATTTAAAAAATTTGTATAGATTTATAGAGTGCAAGTGTAATTTTGTTATGTGTATAGATAGCATAGTAGTGAAGTCAGGGATTTGGGGTATCCAGTAATAGATTTCCCTAGCACATATTTCTAATGTATTTAATAACCACTTCAAGCATCATAGAAATACTATAGCAGCACTAATACTCCAGTCCTAATACATATACATACCCGAAGAGACCTATGCACTTTTTATGTATGCAGGTGGCTATCTAAACTCATCTGAACAACTTCTCTGTGAAATATATTTAGTTTAGATTATTTTAAATAAGAACTAGATAGAAAGCTAAAAAGCCATTTCTTTTTAATTCATGTAGCCATGTTCTCCTACAATCTGTGCTGTGGGACTGAAATTGTTAGGCCTAACGCAGAGCCTGGTAGCCTCATTGGTAGTATAATGTGAGAAGTTTCTCAGACCTCTTTGTCCCACTGGTTATAATTTAGAGCTTTGAATTTCTACCCCTAATATGTGTTAATCTTTTAGGCACCTGGGGGAACAATATGCCCTATGTCTACATACAGTAGTACGTAACCATTTTCAAAGTACTTTTGCATACATTCTCTCACTGAATTCTCACAACCACCTTAGGTTAGAAGTATTATTAAATAGCTTTCATAGGTAGAGAAAACAACTGCTTAATGTAATTAATTTACTCATCTAAGGGCATATTAATCACAAAAAAAGCTAAGCCCTTGACAGTCTAACGTTAAGTATAGTTTTCAAGCTCTGTCAAAAGTTGAGTGCATCCAGAAGCATCTACTGAAATTGGACTCCTATAAAGGGAACAGAGTAGAGGAGCAATAACAAAATATCCCACTAGTAGCAGAAAACAGTAGCATAAATTACTTTCTCAGATTTACTAATTGTCATCTAGAACAGAGCAACGGCCTGAATTATGGAAGTTTTTATGTGTGAGGAGACACAGCTTGAGGTGCAGATTCAAATAATGGAACAAATATTAACTCAGAGTATAATATGGACATTAATGAGACATTAAGGAAATATATGTTGATTAAATACAGTCAGTGTCCTAAAATATTTTGTTTGCATAGAAAATAATTTTTAATTAGAAATAGAAATTTTATTTATTTTACTTTGATCTGTTTCAGTCATTTATGTGCAATCATGCTATGTATAAACATGATAGATAATCCTGTGAGTATATGTGCATGTGTGTATCTTGGGTAGTGTGTTTTGGTTTTGGAATTATACTTAAAACATTAAAGGGATTAGATGATTTACAGGTGCTGTCTTCCTGGGTAGAGATCTAAATTTCTCTATCCTAAGAGTGAAGGCCTTTGAATTCTTTATTTCTGATTTTCTTTTGGTAAAACACTAGTTTTCACTTTGTTTCTTTTTTTTTTCCTCCTTCAAAGTAACCATGTAATGTGCATCCATATCATCTTCTTTATCAATTTCTGCAAATTAAATTAGTTTGACATAGGTCCAACATAAATAAGCCTAATGTAATTGTTCAATTATAAATTGTAAGTCATCTTTGTCTTGACTGCTTATTTAGCCCATTGCTTAGGATATTTTTGTCTTCATCTTCTTTTGCATTGTTCAGGGGACACCTCAACGTTCAAAGCTAATACCCAACCTGTTTATTTCCTAGCACTGAAGAAGCACAAAGTCCTGCTTATCCAGTCTCATTTTCTTTCCTTTGGAGATAAATGTCAGAAAACAACCCTGCTGTATTTTTCATAGTTGCAGGTAAACTAACCCTGCTTTTCAAAGTATTGCATATTACCATTTTTTTTTCTCTTCTGGAAAGAGATAAAGTTTAGTGTTCTCATTTAAAAGATGGAAGATCAGTCAGTGATTGAATTCTGATACTAATTCTATTTCCAATTCCATCTGGTCATTACTATCAAATACTCCAGGGTGAGTTACTTGATTTTTTTGAGGGGGGAGAGGTGAATAGGTGACTTTCTCAATTCCTCCATTTCCAAATCAAGTACAATAATGTTACTGAATATGTACCTCAGGGAGTAAATGAGAAATAGTAAAGATTGTCATTATTAAGCAAAAGTAAATTTTTACAAGTTCTAGAAGAGGTTTATATTGTTTATACTACATATTAACTTACAATTGGAATTGAAACTTTATATATTTGTCTACATATGTAAAATAAACTGAATAAGTAAGTCCATTTGAATACTTTATAAAGTTAAATGTAGCATTTTATAATTAGGAAATTACTTTTATATATTTTAAAAATAATTTTATTAATTTATGCAATTCCCATATATTCACATTCTTGCTCTTAAAATATACTGTAATTTTCTTTTGTAAAAATCCAGTTAATTCAAACAATAGGGAATTATTTGGATAATTATCTTCATTTTCCATTTCAGATTGCTTGGGCATACATAAATTTAAAACAAAATTTTATTTTTCTTTTCATTTAAGCTGTTTTTTGTTAAACGGTACCTATTTAAGTTCAGTCTACTTTGCATCTTTATAGTAGTTTACATTCCATTATCAACTGAGGTCAATTTTTTTTTTAAAATTTCTGTTTGTTGTATGGAAACTTCTAGTCACCGACCTATGTAGTTATGACTTAGTGAGTTCCTTCTTAAAACTGCAACAACAGTGCCATTATTAGTTATAATTCCTTCAACTTTTTCAAGTAACAAAAAATCTAGAAAAGTTTCATAAAAGTGAATGAAATTTATTTCCCAGATTACAGGAAATTCAGAGTAGGCATATCATGCCCAGGTCATTTAATTGGTTCAGTCACACCATCAGGGACCCATATTCATTCTATTTTTTTTTTCCTCTGATACCTTCAGTGTGACAGTTTTGGCCTTGGTCTCTGTTCTCTTATTTTAGCAAGATGACTGCCAGAAAGGACAATGTCCAACAGAAAAAGGGAGATTTATTTTTTTCTTTGTGTGTTTTTTGACAGATATTTTTTTACCATAAGCCTCTAACATATCTATTGTTAGATAGCCAAAAATGAATCATATGCCCACTTATAAACTAAGCATTGGCCATAGTTAAGAAATCACCATGATTATAATAAAATATTCAGGAATTGGGCCAAGTGTGGTGGCTTACTCCTGTAATCCTGGCACTCTGGGAGGCTTAAGTGGAAAGATTGCTTGAGCTCAGGAGTTTGAGACCAGCCTATGCAAGAGTGAGTTCCTATCTCTATTAAAAATAGAAAACTGAGCTGGGTATAATGGTAGGTGCCTATAGTCCCACCTACTTGGAAGGCTGAGGCAGGAGGATTGCTTGAGCCCAGGAGATTGAGATTGCTGTGAATTAGTTTCAGGCCACAGAACTCTCATCCATGTGACAGAGTGAGACTCTGTCTCCGAAAAAAAAAAATACTTAGAAACAACCTTGATTCACATGATTGGATGGTAAGATTCCTGTATTAAATTGTATTTCAAATGTCAAGTAATAAAGGAATAACGACTACATAGAACAGTGGCTGCTCTATCTAGGAATTGGCAGGGAGGCTATTTCCTGAGAAATTTCCATGAAAATATTTCTGGAAGCCACCTCTTCATTAATCTTTAGTAATGGAATTTTCTTCAAAAATTTCCTGTATTTTATTTACAGGTAGCCCACCAAAACCCTGAAATTTTGTCTTTATTTCACCTATATTACTTGACTTGCATTTCTTTTCTTTTTTTTAAATTAAATCATGATTGTGTACATAAATGCAATCATGGGGTACAATGTGCTGGTTTTATATACAGTTTAAAATATTTCATTTGAACTGGTTGACATAGCTTTCATGGCATTTTCTTGTCTGTATACATTAGTTATTGTGTACAGACATTTAAATTCTACATTTAGTAAGGTTCACTTGTACCCTTCTAAGATACACTGTAAGTATGGACCCTCCAATTACTCTCCATCTGCCCATTCTCCCCCATCCCCTCCTTTCCCTTTTCCCCATATTCCTGTGCTGTAATTGGGTTATAGCTTATATAAAAGCTATAAACTACTTTCATAATAAGGCTGAGTACATTAGATACTTTTTATTCCATTCTTGGGATACTTTGCTAAGAAGAATATGTTCCAGTTCCATCCATGTAAACATGAAAGTGGTAAAGTCTCCATCTTTCTTTAAGACTGCATAATATTCCATGGTGTGCATATACCACAATTTATTAATCCATTTGTGGGTTGATGGGCACTTGGGCTTCTTCCATGACTTAGCACCTATGAGTTGGGCTGTAATAAACATACTGATACAGATATCTTTGTTATAATGTGATTTGTGGTCTTCTGGATATATATGTAGTAGCAGAATTATAGGATCAAATGGCAGATCTATTTTTAGATCTCTAAGTATTCTCCAAACATTTTTCCAAAGGAATGTATTAGTTTGCATTCCCACCAGCAATGTAGAAGTTTACCTTTTTCTCCACATCCACGCAAACATCTCTGGTTTTGGGATTTTGTTATGTGGGCTAATCTTACTGGAGTTAGAAGATACCTCAAAGTAGTTTTGATTTGCATTTCTCTGATGTTTAAAGATGATGAACATTTTTTCATGTGTCTATGGGTTGTGTGCCTGTCTTCTTTCAAGAAGTTTCTCTTCAGGTCCCTTGACCACCCTGAGATGGGATAACTTGTTCTTTTCTTGCTAATACGTTTGAGTTCTCTGTGTATTCTGGATATGAAACTTTTGTCAGAGACATAACCTGCAAATATTTTTTCCCATTCTGAGGGCTGTCTGCTTGCTTTATTAACTGTGTTACTGGCTGTGCAGAAGCTTTTTAGATTGAACAGATCCCAGTAGCATAGTTTTGATGCTGCTTCAATTTCCCAGGAAGTCCTCCTCACAATGTATTCGCCCAGAGCAATTCTTTCAAGAGTTTTTTCTGCACTTTCTTCTAGTATTTTTATAGTTTCATGTCTTAAGTATAAATCTTTAATCCAGTGTGAGCCTATCTTAGTTACAGGTGAAAGATGTGGGTCCAGTTTCAGTCTTCTACAGGTCGCCAGTCAGTTCACCCAGCACCATCTGTTAAATAGGGAATCTTTTCCCCACTGAATATTTTTATTTGGCTTGTCAAAGATCAAATAATGGTAAGTTCCTAGGTTCATCTCTTGGTTCTCTATTCTGTTCCATACATCTATCTCTCTGTTTATGGGCCAGTACCATGCTGTTTTGATCCCTATTGATTTATAGTGTAGTCTGAGGTCTGGTAGCATAACTCCTCCTGCTTTGTTTTTATTTCTGAGTAATGTCTTGGCTATTCAAGTTTTTTTTCTGATTCCATATAAAACGATCATTTTTTTTTAAGATCTTTAAAATATGACAATGAAACTTTAATAGGGGTTGCATTAAAATTGTATATTACTCTGGGTAGTATAGACATTTTGACAATGATGATTGTTCCAAGTCATGAGCATGGTACATTTTTCCATTTGTTAACATCTTCAGCTACTTCTTTCCTCAGAGTTTTATAGTTCTCTTTTTAGAGATCTTTCACATCCTTTGTCAGGTAAACTCCCAAATAGTTCATCTTTGACACTGCTGTAAATGGAATAGAGTCCTTGACTGTTTTTTCAGATTGGCTATTGTGGTATATATAAACGCTACAGATTTATGAGTGTTGATTTTGTAACCTGATACACTGCTGTATTCCTTGATCAATTCTAAGAGTTTTGTAGTAGAATCCCTGGTGTTTTCCAGGTATATAATCATATCATCTGTGAAGAGTGAAAATTTGATCTCTTCTGACCCTCTATGAATACCCTTGATCACCTTTTCTTCCCTAATTGCAATGGCTAAAACTTCAATTACAATGTTAAAGAGCAGTGAAGAGAATGGGCAATCTTGCCTGGTTATTGATCAGAGTGGAAACGATTTCAATTTAACTCCACTCAATATGGTATTAGCTGTAGGTTTGCTGTAGATGGCCTCTATTAGTTTACGAAATGGCCCTTCTATGCGAATTTTCTTAAGTGTTCTGATCATGAAAGGATGCTGGATATTATCAAAAGCTTTTTCTGCATCAATTGAGAGAATCATATGATCTCTGTTTTTTAATTTATTTTAGTGTTGAATTATATTATAGATTTACCTGCACTGAACCAGTCTTGAGACCTGGGATAAAACCCACTTGGTCATGGTATATAATTTGTTTGATGTGTTGCTGGATTCTGTTTGCTCGGATCTTGTTGAATATTTTTTTTAATAATTTTACTGAATCATAATTGTGTACATTGGTGCAATCATAGGGCACATTGTGCTTCATATACAATAAGAAATATTTTGATCGTACTGTTACAGATAGCCTTCATGACATTTTCTTGATCACTATATAAAGACATTGATACCCTACATTTAATAAGTTTCACCAGTACCCTGCTAAGATGCACCATAGGTGTGATCCCACTGCTCCATTCTTGTGATGCTTTATTAAGAAGAATGTGTCCCACCTCCATCTAGGTTAATATAAAAAATGTAACATCTCCAACTTTTTAATGACTGAATAGTATTCCATGGTATACATAAACCACATCTTGTTAATCCATTCCAGGGTTGGTGGGCATTTAGGATGTTTCCACATTTGGGCAATTGTAAATTGGCTGCAATAAATAGTCTAGTGCAAATATCCTTATGATAAAAGGATTTTTTTTTCTTCTGAGTAGATGACTAGTAATGGGATTGCAGGATCAAATAGGAGATATAATTTGAGTTCTTTGAGGGTTCCCCATACTTCCTTCCAAAAAGATTGTATTAGTTTTCAGTCCCTTCAACAGTGTAAGAGTGTTCCCTTCTCCCCATATCCACATCTTATATTATACTTTCTATCATTTTTTTTAGACAGAGTCTCATTTTCATTCTTGCCCCAGGCTAGAGTGCCATGGCATCAGTTAGCTCGCAAGAACCTCAAACTCCTGGGTTCAAGTGATCCTCCTGCCCCAGACTCCCAAGTAGCTAGTAATACAGGCACCCATCTCAAAGCTGGATAATTTTTTCTATGTTTAGTAGAGACAGTATCTCATTCTTGTTCAGGCTGGTGTCAAACTCCTGAGCTCAAGGAATCCTTCTGTCTTAGCCTTCCAGAGTGCTAGGATCACAAGTACACGCCACTGCACCAGTCCTTCATCGTAATTTTTGAGTGTACTCCTTCTACCTATTAATAAAGAAAAATGTAACTGTAAAACAGCCTCAGACAGATCTTTTAAAAAGTATTCCAGAAGAAGGCATTGTTACCATAGGAGATGATGGTTCTATGCTTGTTACTGGCCTTGAAGACCTTCCATTGGTACAAGATGTGGAAGAGAAACATAGTGATATTGATAATCCTGATCCTGAGTAGGCCTGGACCAATGTGTGTGCTTGTGTCTTAGTTTTTAACAAAAAATGTATAACAAGAAAAAAAAATTAAGAGAATAAATGTATATAGAATAAGAATATGAAGAAAATATTATGGACAGTTATGTAATGTTTGTGTTTTATGACTTATTACAAAAGAGCCTGGGTGGTGCTTGTGGCTCAAACGAGTAGGGCTCTGGACTCGTATACTGGAGGTGGTGGGTTCAAACCCAGCCCAGCCAAAAAAAAAAAAAATTACAGTAAGATAATTTATTATTGAAGAGAAATTTTTTAAATAAACTTTATGTAGCATATGTACAGTGTGTTTGCCCGGTCTCACTCAGAACAACTTCTAGTACTTCAAGTTCTATTCATTGGTACAGGTCCTATACATGTGTACTATTTTTATCTTTTATTGTATTTTTGCTGTATTCTTTTTCTGTGTTTAGATAGATGTGTCCCACTGTGTTACAAATGCCTACATTATTCAATACAGGAACATGCTGTATAGATTTGTAGCATAGGAGTAATATGCTGTATCATATAGCCTAGGTTTGCAGTAGCATATTCCACCTAGGTTTATGTAAGTACACTCTATAGTGTTTGCACAACAAGGAAATTCCCTAAGCACACACTTCTCAGAATGTATCCCTGTGGTTGAATGACACATAAATGTATATATATAGGAAAAAAAGATGAAAGTCAACTCTAACCTCACACCATGTACAATAATTAACTTGAAATAAATCGCAGGCCTAAATATAAACATTAAAACTATAAATCTTTCATAATAGACATAGACAAAACAATATAGCTTCAGGACCACATTTGGCCTACTTTCTAATTTTGCACTAAGAGAGAGAGGGAAGGAGGAAGGGGGATGGGGTGGGGGGGTCACAGTGTGTGACACAACTTTCTGGGGCAGGACACAATTATAAGAGGGACTTTACCTAACAAATGCAATCAATCTAACCTGATTCTTTGTACCTTCAATGAATCCCCAACAATTAAAAAAAAATTAAAAACTAATTCAGCTCTTTGAAAGAATTTTAAGAAAATGAAAAAGCCTGAAATACATTTGGAGAAAAGATTCACAATTCACATACATATTGTAGGGCTTATATTCAGAATATATAAATACTTCTTGCAACTAAATAATAAAAAGACAAATAAACAAAAAAAATATTAAATTCATTGCAAAGAAGTTTTTATAATTTTTTAAAATTATTATGGATATATAATAGTTGTACATATTTATGGGATATATGTAATTTTTTGATATAGGCATATGGTATGTAATAATCAAATCACGATAATTAGGTATCCATCACCTCATGCATTTATCATTTCTTTGTCTTAGGAACATTCCAATTCCACCCTTTTAGTTATTTTAAAATATACAATAAATTATTGTTGACTATAGCCACTGTATTGTGATACCAAATTCTTGGTCTTCTTCCTTCTATTTAACTGTATTTTGCACAGCCCTTCTGTATTCCTTATATTTAACTGTATTTTTTTTTTTTTTTTGCAGTTTTTGGCTGGGGCTGGGTTTGAACCTGCCACCCTCGGCATATGGGGCAGGAGACCTACTCCTTTGAGCTACAGGTGCCACCCTATTTAGATATATTTTTGGACAGCCATTAACCAGCTCATCTTTATCACTCCCTTCCCAGTCTTTGGTAACCATTCCACTCTCTATCCCCATAAGCTTAATTTTCTTTTTGGCTCCCATATATAAGTGAGAACATGTGATATTTGTCTTTCTCTGACTGGCTTATTTCATTTAACATAATGCCCTCCAGTTGTATTCATGTTGTTGCAAATGACAGGATTGTATCCTTTTATGGCTGAATAATATTCCATTGTGTAAATATACATTTTCTGTTGATAAACACTTAGGTTGATTCTATATCTTGACTATTATGAATAGTGTTGAAATAAACATGACAGTGCAGATATCTCTTCAATATAATTATTTTCTTCCTTTGGGATGTATAATCAGTAGTGGGATTGCAGGATCATATAGTGGTTTTATTTTTAGTTTTTCAAAGAAACTGCATACTGTCCATAGTTCCTATACTAATTTACATTCCTATTAACAACTTATGGGGGTTTCCTTTCTCTGTCCATAGTTCCTATACTAATTTACATTCCTATTAATAACGTATGGGGGTTTCCTTTCTCTACATCCTCACCAGCATTCATTATTGCCTGTATGTGGTACAAAGCCACTTCAACTGGAGTAAGACAATACCTCATTGTGGTTTTGATTGCATTTTTCTGATAAGCATTGCTTCACACAGTTTATGGTCATTTGTTTTGACTTCTTTTGAGAAAATATTCAAATATTTTGCCCACTTTTAAAGGATTATTTGTTTTTTATTCCTCCTGAGTTATTTGGTCTCCTCGTGTGTTTATCAATCCCTTGTAAAATAGGTACTTTGAAAAATAGTACTACTTTATTATTTCCTTTGCTGTGTAGCTTTTTAGATTGATGGGATCCCATTTGTCTATTTTTGCTTTGGCTGCCTGAGCTTTTGAGGTCTTACTCAAGAAATCTTTATCCAGGCCAATGTTCTGGAGTCTTTCCTCAATGTTTTCTTCCAGTAGTTTTATAATTTCAATTCTTATATTTAAATAAATCATTTAATTCATTTTTATTTGATTATCGTGTTTGGTAACAGAAAGGGATCCAGTTTTATTCTTCTAGATATGGATGTCCAGTTTTCTAGCATAATTTATTGACAAAACTGACTATTCCACAATATATGTTTTTGGCACCTTTGTTGAAGATGAGTTGACTGTAAATGCATAAGTTTATCTCTGGGCACACTACTATGTTCCATTGGTCTGGATACCTATTTTTACATGAATGCCATGCTGATTTAGTTACTATAGCTTTGTTGCATATTTTGAAGTCAGGTAGTGTGATTCTTCCCAGGTTTTTTCTTTTTGTTCACACTGTCTTTGAATATTCTGGATCTCTTTTGATTCTACATAAATTTTAGGATTTTGTTTATATTTCTGTGAAGAATATCATTGATATGCTGATAGGTATGAAACTGAATCTGTATGTTGCTTTGAGTTGTATGGACATTTTAACACTATTGATTCTTTAGATCTATGAACATGAAAAAGTTGTCTGGTATTTTGTGTTGTTTATGTGTGTGTGTACATGTTTTCTTTGATGGCTTTATTCAATGTTTAATAGTTTTCAATGTAGAGATCTTTCACTTCTTTGGTTAAGTTTACTCCTAAGTATTTTATAATTTACAGTTACTGTAAATGGGATTATTTCTTGATTTCTTTTTCAAATTGTTTTCTGTTGACATATAGAAATGCTACTGTCTTTTGTATTTTGATTTTGGATCCTTCAACTTTACTGAATTTGTTTATCAGTTATATGAGTTTTTTAGTAGAGTCTTGAGGTTTTTCTAAATATGAGATCAAATTTTCTGCAAAGAAGGATAATCTGACATTTTTCTTTCCAATGTGGATGCCCTTAATTTCTCTCTTTTGTCTGATTGCTCTGGCTAGGACTTTGACAGCTATGTTGAATAAAAGTGGTAAAAGTTGGAATCCTTGTATTGTTTGAGACCTTAGAGGAAAGGCTTTCATTTCTTCCCCATTGAGCATAATACTAGCTGTGGGTTTATTGGATATGACTTTCATTGTATTGAAGAATGTTCCTTCTACATGTAGTTTTTGAACAGATTTTATCATGAAGTGATGTTAAATTGTGTCAACAGCTTCTTCAAGATTTATTGAGATGACCATATAGTTTTTTTCCCTTTCATTCTGTTGATACAATGTATCAAATGTATTGAATTGCAAATGTTGAACCATCCTTTGCATCACTGAGATGAATCCCTCTTGATCATGAGGAATCATCTTTTTAATGCATTTTTGAATTTGAATACTAATATTTTGTTGAATATTTTTTACATCTATGTTCATCAGGGATGTTGGTCTATAATTTTTTTGTATTTGTTTTGTTTGTCTGGGTTTGATATTAGGGTATTGCTCTTCTCATAGAGTGAGACTAGATGTATTCCCTCCTACTCTTTGATGGTTTCTTTTCTATATTTTTGGTATATCAGGGGCTGTTTTTAATTTTGTTTTGCTTTGTTTTCTAGAGACAAGATCTCACTGCACAGTACAGGTTAGACTGAAACTCCTGGGCTCAAGTGAGCCTCCCACCTCAGATTCATAAACAGCTGGTATAATTATTATTAGTTCTTTAAATGTTTCACAGAATTCAGCATGAAACCATTGAGTCCTAGGCAATTTTTTTGGAGGGGGGAATAAGAAAACTTTTTATTTATTTATTTTTATTATTATTATTATTATTTTTGTAGAGACAGAGTCTCATTTTTCACCCTCAGTAGAGTGCCATGGCGTCACACAGCTCACAGCAACCTCCAACTCCTGGGTTTAGGTGATTCTCTTGCCTCAGCTTCCCAAGTAGCTGGGACTACAGGAGGAAACTTTTTATTAATTTTTCTATTTCATTATTTGTCATTGGTCTATTCATAGTTCAATCTTGATATGTTGTATGTATCTAGGAATTTATCCACTTTTTCTCTGTTTTCCAATTTCTAAGTATATGGTTACTGTTTTCCAATTTCTAGGTATAATACTCTAATGTTCCTTTGTTTTCTGTGATTTCTGTTATAATATCTTCTATTTCACTTCCAATTTTATTTGAGACTTCTCTTTTTTTCTTAGTCTAACTAAATGTTCATTGATTTTATCATTTAAAAAAAACTTTCCATTTTATTGACCCTCTGGGTGTTTTTTCTTTAAAGTCCCTATTTCATTTATTTCTCCTCTGATATTTATTGTTTCTATTGTACTAATTTTCAGTTTGGTTTGTTCTTGCTTTTCTACTTCTTATAGAGGCATTGTTAGGTTGTTTATTTGAATTTTTCTACTTTTTGATGTGTGTTCATTGCTATAAACTTCCCTTTATTTATCCCATAGATTTTGGTATGTTATGTTTCTATCTTCATTTAATAGAAGAATTTTTTTTTTATTTCTTTATTAACTTAGTGGTCATTTAGAAGCACATTGTTTAATTTCCCTATGTTTATGAAATTACCAAAGTTCCTCTTCTTATTGATTTCTAGGTCTATTCCATTGTGATTAGAAAAAATACTTAATATGATTTTAATATTTTTCAATTTTTTGAAAATTGTTCCCTGGAATAATATATGGCATATCCTTGAGAATGTACTCTGTACTGAGAAGACTGTGGATCTGTATAAATTGGGTGAAATGGTCTGTAAATGTCTATTAGGTCCATTTGTTCTAGAGTGCAGATTAAGTCTGATTTTTTGTTGTTGATTTTCTGTTTAGATAATCTGAACAACTCTAAAAGTGAGGTGTTGAAGTCCCTAACTATTATAGTATTGGGGTATATCTCTCTATCTCTAATAATATTTGCTTTTGTATCTGTGTCTTCCAGTCACAGATGCATATATATTTACATGTTATATCCTCTTGCTGAATTGACCCAATATCACTGCAAAATAACACTCTTTGTCTCTTTTTACTGTTTTTTTTTATCTTAAAATATATTTTATCTGATATAAGTGTATCTACTCCTGGTCTTTTTATTTATTTCCATTTACATGGAATATCCTTTTCTAACCCTTTACTTTTATTGTACTACTTTTCTACTTTCATTCTGTCTTTATGGATGGAGTGTCTTATAGACAACATATAGGTGGGTCTTGTTTTTTTTCCATCCTACCACTATGTGTTTTAATTGGAGAATTTAGTGTATTTATATATTTTATTTATCGATAGGTAAGGATTTACTGCTGCTATTTTGTTATTTGTTTTATGGTTCTTTTTCTTTCTTTCTTCCTTCCTGTCTTCCTTTGTATAAATTGATGGTTCTGTACCCCTTGATTGCACTAATGTTCACAGCTATGATTTAATAATAAATAAAATAAAATAAAATAAAATAAACAAATTGATGGTTCTGGTGGTATGATTAATTTCTTGCTTTTCATTTTTGTGTGTATATGTTATGGGTTTTTGTTTTGTGTTTACCATGAGGCTTACAAATAATACTTTATAACCAATTATTTTTAACTGATTACAATGTAACTCTGCTTACAAAGATAATAAAAAACAAACAAAAATTTAAAACTCTACATTTTAACTCCATGTTCATCACTTTTTGATTTTTTGTTGTCTCTAATTATACAATTTTCTATTGTGTACCTCTTAAAATTTATTCTAGTTTTTAATTTGTATAGGTTTGTTTTTTAATCTTTCCACTAAAGTTATAAATGTTTTACACTGCAATTACAGTGTTAGAATATTTTCCCTTTTTTCTGTGTACTGATCATTACTAGTGACTTTTATACCTTCAGGTGATTTCTTCCTGTTCATAAATGTCCTTTTTGTTTTTTTTTAAGATTGAAGAACTTCTGCCACTTAGGCATTTCTCATAAAAGATGTCAAGTGTTAATGAAATCTCCCAGCTTTTATTTCTCTGGGAAAGGCTTCACTCCTTCTTACTTAAAGGGTAAATTTGCAGGACATAATATTGTAGGTTGAAAGTTTTTTGTTTTTTTTTCCTTAAGCACTTTGAATATATCATCTTAGTCTCTCTGGGCTTATAAATTCTCTATTGAGTGGTCTGCTGCCAGTTATAACAGAGCTCCATTACATGTTATCTGCTTCTTATCTCTTGCTGCTTTTAGGACACTTTCCTTAGCCTGGACCTTTGAGAGCTTGACTGGTATATGACTTAAGCTAGTCTTATTTGAGTTGAGTCTGTTTGGTGTTCTGTAAACTACTTGTACCTATATATTCATATGTTCTCTAGATTTGGAAAGTTGTCTGTAATTTCTTTGAATACACTTTCTACCCCTATCTCTCGCTATACCTCCCCTTTAAGGCAAATAACTCCTAAATTTTCCCTTTTGAAGTTAAGCTCTATATCTCATGAGCAAGCACCATTCTTTCTTTTATCTTTTTTCTCCTCTATGTATTTCCATATAGGCAACTCATTGAACTGTCACTTAAAATGGGTATACCTTAATATATGTAAATTGTATCTCAATAATTTTTTAAAATTAAATGTACATGAGAAATGCAAGTCAGATGCCCCCATGATGGCAGACGGGGATGGATGTCTAGCAAAACTCTCCCAAATCTTCTGGTGAGAGAGAGGCTGGCTGGATCTTCCCTCACATGGAGTGTTGGTGTGGACAGGCAGCTAGGGGTGTACAGTGAGATGCTGGACTGCTGAACTTAAAATATAACCCGGAATCTGCTAGAGAAATTTTTGTGCTACTGTTGAAGTGGTGCCAGTGGCAGCAGCAACCAGCCCCTCCCCTATGGAGGACTGCAGTACCCAGTTCAAGGGGAAACTAGGTGTTTTGTGGAAAGATTGGTAAGTGTGGACTTCTGAGTGAAATTTTGCAAAAAAAGGGGGTGCTGTTACAAGCGGCAAGGGTCTAGACAGCCTGATAGAAAATTAAGGGGAAAGGATCCCACCCAGGAACAGACACATTTGGAAATGGTGACCCACCATGGGCACCTTTTTCTAGAACAGCAGGTGTGAATGAATAGACTTAATCATTCCTGGTGGGGAATATTGGTGTAGATTGGCAATTTGGGGTGGGCAGCGAACAGGTGGATTGCAGGACTCAAAACTGTAAACTTGAGTCATGGATACTGACAGAAATATCTTAGGAAACTGCGGGAGCCAGCATCAACCAGCCCTTCCCCCACAGAAGACTGCAATTCCCACTTTGTGGGGAAACTAGGTGCTGAGAAGAGAAACTGGTGAAGTGTGCACTCCTGCTCAGAATCTGGAGGTCAGATAGAGGTGCCATCTGGAACAGGCCAGCCAAGGTTGGGCAGCCAGTTGGAAAACAGACACATTTACAAATTTCAGAAATGACAAAGACAGGCACCTCCTTCTATGGGCCAGATACAGCAGTAACCATGGTAACAAAGTAAAACGTGAATCAGATATAAGCCTAGGAATCATTCAAAGAGCCAACTGGTGTCCAGAAAGTATATTGCAATATAAATATTCCTACTAAAGTTGACCCCTACATCCTCCACAAGGTTGTATTATTTTTACATATATATATATATGAATAATATTTGGGTGGTTGGTGCCTTTTTTTCTTCTTCTTCTTCTTCTATTTTTTCATCCTTCTCCTGTCAGAGCTATTGTTAATTTTCTTTTAATTTTTTTCATTTTATATATATTCTCCTTTTTTAATTATTAATACATATATAGTATTTCTTTTTTTTCTTCTCCTCCTTTTCTTACCATCTTATGGCTGCTCAGAGTGCATACATCAGATTTTTAGAGTTTTTTTATCATTATAATTTTTTGTTACTATCATCATATCTGTTGTGAAATGATGTTGTTTTTTATCTGTATGTCCAGTTGTTTCTGATTGCCCTTGCATCTGTGTACTTGTGTGTCTGGTAGCCTTTTTGTCTGTTTATTTCCTTGTTTTCTTTCAACATGTTTTGTGTTTTGCTAAATCCTCAGGTTGGCTACTTTCTCTAAAAAAAGCAGGTGTTGCAATTTTGATTGCAGATACAATAGGCTTTAAACCAACAAAGGTAAGGAAAGATAAGGATGGTCACTTGATATTTATTAAGGGAAATACTCAATATTATGAGATTTCAATTATTAATATTTATGCACCCAACCAAAATGCACCTCGATTTATAAGACAAACTCTAACAGACATGAGCAACTTGATTTCTTCCAGCTCCATAGTAGTCGGAGATTTTAACACCCCTTTAACAGTGTTGGAAAGATCCTCCAATAAGAAGTAAAACAAAGAAATCAGATTTTAAATTAGATTTAAACTTAATGATTCAACATTTGAATTTAACAGACATCTATAGAACACTTCATCCTAACAAAACTGAATACACATTCTTCTCATCAGCCCCTGGAACATGCTAAAAAACAGATCACATCTTAGGTCACAAATTTAACCTCAAAAAATTTAAAAGAATAGGGGTGGTGCCTGTGTCTCAGCGAGTAGGGCACTGGTCCCATATACTGAAGGTGGAGGGTTCAAACCCGGCCTCGGCTGAACTGCAAAACAAAAGAAAATAGCTGGGCACTGTGGTGGGCACCTGTAGTCCCAGCTACTCTGGAAGCTGAGGCAAGAGAATGGCCTAAGCCCAGGAGTTGGAGGCCGCTGTGAGCTGCGTGATGCCACAGCACTCTACTGAGGGTGATAAAGTGAGACTCCGTCTCTACAGAAAAAAAAAAATCTAAAAGAATAGAAATTATTCCTTGCATCTTCTTGGACCACCATGAAATAAAAGTGTAACTCAGTAACAAAAGGAATCTGCATACTCATAAAAAAATGCAAGCTAAATAACCTTATGCTGAATGATAGATGGGTCATAGATGAGATTAAGAAGGAAATCACCAAATTTTTGGAAAAAACTGATAATGAAGATACAAACTATCAGAACCTCTGGGATATTGCAAAGGCAGTCCTAAGAGGGAAATTTATAGCACTGCAAGCCTTCCTCAAGAGAATGGAAAAAGAGGAAATTAACAATTTAATGGGACATCTCAAGCAACTAGAAAAGGAAGAACATTCCATCCCAAACCCAGCAGAAGAAAAGAAATAACCAAAATTAGAGCAGAATAAATGAAATTGAAAACAAAGAATTATGAAACAGATCAATAAATCAAAAAGTTGGTTTTCTGGAAAGGTCAACAAAATAGATAAACCTTTGGCTAAACTAACCAGAAAAAAAATAATAAAATCTCAAATTTCATCAGTCAGAAATGGTAAAGATGAAAAACAACAGATTCCACAGAAATTCAAAAAATCCTTAATGAATATTATAAGAAACTTTATTCTCAGAAATATGAAAATCTGAAGGAAACTGACCCATATTTATAAGCACACCACCTTCCAAGACTTAGCCAGAGTGAAGTGGAAATGTCGAACAGGCCAATATCAAGTTCTGAAATACCGTCAACTATAAAAAATCTCCCTAAAAAGAAAAGCCCGGGACAAGATGTCTTCCCATCAGAATTCTACTAAACCTTTAAAGAGGAACTAGTACCTATATTACTCAATGTTTTCCAAAATATAGAAAAAGAAGGAATACTAACCAACACATTCTATGAAGCAAACATTACCTTGATCCCCAAACCAGGAAGAGACCCAACAAGAAAAGAAAATTATAGACCAATATCACTAATGAATATTGATCCAAAAATATTCAACAACATCCTACTGGGGAGGAGAGAAGATGGCGGTCTGTAGCCAGATTTCTGCAGACGCTCCTGTCCAGAAGGAGAGTTAAAGGACAGAAATTTAGCAAGAAAGCCAACAGTTTGGAGCTAAGCCAAGAGACAAGGTCAAGGAATGCACATCAACCCTGCTGGAGCGACCTGCGACCCCAAGGATACAAATAAAATGTACAGAGCACATCATCAAGCAGATGAGAGTCCCCTGCCCCAAGAGAACAGCTCACAGTATACACCATACCTCCATACAAACAAGCGAGCAGAGTTCAGATGTCCTCCCACTCTACCCCATGGGAGAGACCCTCTAAAAACTGGACCTCCTTCCCCTATGCCGCAGCACTCTCCTGCCAGGCATAAAGTTGTATAAAACTGTATACATTCTCTACCTGAAAGTTGGAACTCCCGGCACTTCCCTCCACTCTCACCCTGAGGTCTGGAGGTCTGTCCCCTACAGAGTCCAGATTCTTGAACACTTTCTCGAGGGGTGTGGAAAGGGCGTGGGTTGCCGCTGGTCTGCACTGTTCTCCTGGCTCGGCAGCAGTGAGAGAGTGAGCCGAAAAGTGGCTGACCGAAAAGCAACTGGCCAAAGCGGACCAAAGCTTTGCTAAATTTCAGCCACACCTGGCCCTCAGGGGATGACAGCTGAGACAAAGGGCTGAAGCTCAGGACTATTAGCAGCCCAGCATCTCCTCCACAGGGCAGAAATTCTGGGAACTTGTTCTGATCTATCAGCTTTTTCATCTACTTTACATCAATCAGGGACAGGGCTGGAACTGAGTGAATCACCCCAGCCCCCATCAAGGATCCAGGTTGTCAGGCCTCACCTTTCCCCCCACCCCCCGGCAACACTGACATAACTGGTGGACTGGCTGAGGAATCACAGAGCCCCCTGTGACCTAGGCAGGTGCAAACCTCTAGAGCATCTGCTCATTGGAGGGAATTGGACCACAGCCCTGCAGGATTACCAGAGACTGGGTGCGACAGAGGGGGAAGGCAGGGAAAGAGGCATCAACCTTCTCAGGCTAATTTACTGGCTTGGGGGGGCCTCCTAAGCCCACAAAAGAGTGGAGTGAGTTATACTAAAGCTGCCAGCAGACTTGAGGTATCTAGTCACCAGAGACTTTTCAATTCTTTGATTTGAGGTTGATACTGGCTGGGACAATTGATTGGGTACCTCTTTAACTGGGCCAATCACCCGAGGACTTTCCAACATTGTACATTGGGTGTGTGGTAGTGGGAAGGTTTGATTTTCCTTTCCAAGTGTTGTGGAATTGTTGTGGGAGAATACTCGCAGAGGGGCTGCTTTGCTTAACCTGCCCTCAGGGGATGAAAGCTGAGACAAAGGGCTGGAACTCACAGAC